>CAUYLG010010615.1:0-45753 GCA_963573385.1 Cacajao melanocephalus | reverse complement strand
CGTGTGGCTCCTCCGCCGGGAATCTCCTAGTCTGTGGGCAACAAAAATTCATCTGAAAGTGCAGCGTCCACTCGCTCTCTGCGCTTTCACTGGGAGCTACAATCCTGAGCTGTTGTTAATCGGCCATCTTGGATCTCTCTCCGTATTTAACTCCTTTTATGCAACTTTGATATTGAGACAGAATTGTAATGCAGGCAGGCCAGAGTCCTAAGTGCTAATTTTTTATTAAATAAGGTCATGTAATAGACAATAAGATCATGTAAATAGACAATAGTTTTGTTAATAAATATGAATATTTGTTAATAAATATGAATATTTTATGACAACATGTATTTTCTTTCATAAGTATACATTTGCAAATGTTCAGAATATTATCTGATGAACAGAATCACCTGCATAGCCCCTGTATCCCAAAGGTGATTATGCCATTAGCATCTTTTTGCTTTTGTCTTCCTTTCTTCTTCATCTCTCTCTCTTAAGTCCTGTTGTCCTACTACAGTCTTCAGAAAACACAAAGTTTCAGTCTCTTCTGCATATACTTTTTGAAATACATAAGAATAAGCAGACTGTGTTCTTGTGGAATTTGAGGAAGCCAGCTCTAACACATCTCTACATGTCTTTATGAGAAGACTAAATCTTAACTAAGACTTTCTTCCTATCAGAGAGTTACTTAAAACATACCTCACAGAGCACATGGAGAATCAGAATCACAGGGAGTAACTGATCAAATGATTATTTTTTTGGTCTCACCCAGAATTAGAATCACTTGGAAGACAAGCATTTGAATCTGATATTTCAGATGAATTTTTGGCAACTAAGTTGGAAAAATCAACAAAGATACACTTTTTAATAAAAGCATTTCTTTCTAAATGCAAATGTGTTTCTGACATGTAAAATGTAAGTTCAAGGGCATATTTTTAAAAATATTCTTTTCCTAAACTAGTATATCTTTTTGCATTACAGATAGTAGATCTGTGACAGTACAAAGAACAGCAGAAAGCACCACTACTTTAAGGTAGTGAAGGGGATCAGACTATGCCACCCCAAAACATGTTACTTTGCTTTAGAATCATTTTGAGCTGAAGGACACTGAGAAACATTAGATACAGCAAAAGTTCTCTTCCTGCCACTATTCTACCTAAAGAGTATTACCTACCCTCTGTGAAAATTTTTACCCCAACCCACCTTCACCAAGATCAGGAATATAATAATGACTATTCATCGTTGAAGATCCTCTTATAATCCTGGAGACTACATGAGACTGCGTCTGCATAACACACTTTACCAAAATAATTTATTTTCCATTTGTTTCCCCTATATATTTACCTTCCCAAAATTTACTGTCCCCAGAAGACCAGTCCCTTTTCCTTTGTCCTGTAACTTCTCTACAATGTATTGCTCTTTGTTAAAATGATACATAAATCGCAAGTTATAACTAATGTTTTAGATGTTTACTTTTTTTTTTTTTAATGAAGGCTTCCATATAGATAGATTTTTAAAAACCGTTTCTCCAGTTCATCAGTTTAATATGCATGGTTCTGTATAGCGAATTTAAGAGCAAAAAGGAATTTTTTTTTCCTTTCTGCAATGGAATGTCAGAATTAGGAAAACACTGGCAGAGTGACATGTGGCTTCCTATTAACAACTATAGCAATTTTATGGCCGGTTGAAGTTTTTAGGAGTGCACACATTTTGCCTTCTTTTATTATTTTTAATAGACAAACAAGATTGTATATATTTATGGTGTGCAACATGGTGTTTTGATATATGTATACATTGTTAACTGGCTAAAACAAGCTATTCATTTATTTTTATTCTTATTAACTACAGTCACCACAAGATGTTTTTGTTTCTTGATTCAAAAAATTTGAAACAATTTTAGGAGGTAGGCAGTGTAAACATGTTTACCACTGCTTTACAGACAAGCCAATGGTAATTTTTAAAGTTTAACTATATCCCCATCCTTCATCCATATCCCCATACATCATATACACTCAGTTTTCTAATCATTATTGTTTGCTTCTGCAAGGTTCTGTGACATTTAGGTAGAGAGCTGAAAAAGAAACATTTTTTTGCCCCTAAGTAATGTAGAGACTTTCTTCTATCCCCCATTGAGACTTCCACTTCTACAAAATAATCACTGGACTACAATGAAGAAATGACAAAAAAGATTTCTATATTTGAAGATCTTTAAAATTATAAGGTAGGAAGATAAAAGAGAAGGAACTAAAACCTACATGAAGTCAGAAATCTTTTTCTTAATTTATGGACAAAATTTTGGATTAAAAAAAAGTTTATTCCTAAAACTACAACTTCTTTCTCAGTTGCATTTAATTTTAAACTTACCTCTGTCATTTTAAACATAGAAACCCAACCAACTATGAAAAGAACCCATGACTTTTGTGTTTGTTTTGATTTACATTTTTTTGCTTGTGGCCCTTAAAATTTTTATTCTTATCATCTCACCAGCACAGATATATATTCAAAATTATGTTTGTGGCATTTTATTCAAATATTTTAGGTGGTTTATAGTAACAAGATCAATTAAAATACACAGCAAACTATCTGTAAAAGATAGGTAATAAAATAGTTTCATTTATATAATTAAGAATATGTAATAAATTGGTTGCTTCAAAACATTTTACATTAATGTATTAATGTCATTTTAATCTTTGTGTGATTATACTTATAATCCATTCTTGAGATGGTTGGTGTAGAAGCAGAGTAGTCAGTCATTCCAGAATCCCAGAAACTGAAAGGCTTTCCAAACAGTAACTGCCTTGGAGGTCCACCTGAAACTGTATGGTAGGCTTCATCTAGCAGGGGAGGCTAATATTTAGCTCCAGTGTTAATGAATACAGGTTATCTTAGGACAGATGGAAGTCACTCCTTGCTTATTTCTCAGGGGCTAGGTGGTGATGATTATCTTGGACTCTATCTTTTAAGGGATTAGAACAGTGAAAAAACTGCTTGTACTTCAGGTAGCCATACAAAGAAATAGCACCTTCAGGGACTGAGGGATACTTGTGCAATGGACAGGTTGTTTAGAAAAAAAGGAAAAATAAGGAAGCTAATGGGAAGTGTTCACTAACCATTTATTAACATCTGCTATGTACTAAGCAAGCAAGGGGCTAACTTTATGTAAATGGCAAACAAACACTGAGAAAGAAATTGGTGTCAAACGAATGGCATATAGGCTTGACAGTATCTCATTTTCTGTAAAATCCTTTTGGGAAAGGCTCTATTAATATTTCATATGATCGTATGTTTTTGTGGAATTTGCGAAAGTATTTTGTTCTCTTTTGTAATGAGATCTCTTTCCCCCATATTGTATAGACTTCAGTCATCCTCAAACAGTATCTTCCTTTGGACACACCCTATAAATTGATAGTTAAGGCACCTACTTTTAATTGTTCCAGAAGAAGGTATGTGAAATTCATATCTTTGTAAGATTTGAGCTCTTATCTTTTTGGAACTTTTTCAGGGCTTCCTTTGCAACTATGGACTTTTTGGCAAAGTAAAAATAACTAAAATAAATAGGTGTTACACTTGTCATTTGATGTGTAACGAACATAAATTGTCAAAAGCTTTTGCCGTTTGTCCTTCACTGTCTGGTGAGCTTCATTCTGTAAGAAGGAATCATGTTAGTAACTTCTGCAGAGCAGCTTTAACATAGTTTGTAACAAAAGTGATGGTAGGTAAACATAATTTTCTGCCCGTACAAACACATAGCTGTCTTTTCTAAGATACGCCAGTGAAGGTAGTTTTACTTATACAAATCTGCTTCAGATTTCTGCATGACAATAATATTTAAGGGGTCTAAATATATAGAGCCAGATTCATGCCATGAAGGATTAGACGAAGGACACTGAATCAGAACACTGAATGAGTCAATGACTACATGGACACCAATGATGTTTTTGTTCCCTCTGGGGTCTCTGGCTTACAACATTGAGTAGAGTCATTGATTTCAAATTTATGTTTTGACATTTATACACAGATTCATTGTTTTGTGACAGTGTTTTGTATCTTACTTTCAGATTAGCTATTATGACCCCAAACATGTACAAAGCCAAAAACAGAAAGAAGAATAGAACAAGACTATCTAGGTTACTGGCCATTCCCAAGAAATTAGAAACCAAACTACAGTTAATTAAATAAGGCGAGATGGACAGTCATTCTAAAGTTAGTTTTGCAAAACCTGAGCCTAGAAGCTGTTTGGTCACTATCACTAAATCTTTGAGTAGAAACCTAATATGGCATAATGAAACCCCAAATATGTCCATATTTGAACCCCAGGACCTGTGAATATTACCCTACATGGTAAAAAGGGCTCTGTCCCTGTATTTTAGTTATGGATACTGAGATGAATTATATTGGATTATCCAGGTGGACCCAATGTAATCACAAGGGTTCTCTTAAGAAGGCAGGAGAGTCAGAGTAAGAGAAAGAGATGTAACCAAAGAAGCAGAGGTTGGAATCATGCAATTCTGGAAGGGGGCCAAGAGCAAGGGAATGAAAGCAATCTCTAAAAACTGGAAAAATTTAAGAAGTGATTTCCTTCTGTAGTCTTCAGAAGGAATGGACTGCCAAGATCTTGATATTAGCCTAATATGACTCATTCGGGACTTCTGAACTCCAGAGATTTAAGACAAATTAGTGTTGTTTTAAGCTGCTAAATTTGCAGTAATTTGTTACAGCAACAATTGAACACTTAATGCAATGGTCATGCCATCTGCAATTAGCTTAAGTATTAAATGTTCAATCTCATATTTAATAGGTGTTATTTCCCATTCATTTAAATATTTTATCTTAAATTTCTGTATTATTATCACAAAGAAACAACATTTGTTTATTTACCCATTTAACAGACTCTTTAAAGACCTACAGTTTGCCAATCATTGTGTTGGTGCTAAAAGAAAAAGCAGTGAAGAAAATTATCAAGATTATTTTTTTGCTTCATAAAGTTTAAGGTTAAAGGTACTATACAAAATTGCAGTACTCACGAAACTTTCTATGTAGATTCATTTGTTGTTCTCCACACTCGGCAAACTTTTTGTTAAAGAATACCTCTAAAATACCTACATTTATTTTCAAACTCATTTTTAGTTGTAGTTATTAAGGCTAGAATAATTGGAGGAAACTTTAAAACTGAGTTGAGAGGCTATAGCAAATTTCAAGTTTCTTGTTTGCAAAAATGTATTAAAAACAGTGCTTGAGATCAGAAGCCTATTCTTTCCATTTTGCTGACATGTACACTTGAATGTAAGAGCAACTCTGGAATACTCATTTGCTACATCTTTTTCATTTTATTTATGGAACAAGGTTCTTCATATCCCTCCCCTGGGAGCATGGTCAAGTCCTGAAGGTAAATCATCTGTGTATTGTTTCATCTAGCCTAAGGATTACATAAAACTAGAGAACAACACATTGCCATATCTTTACCCAATTGAATTTCTTCAATCTCTAGTTTTCTGACTCTTATCAAATGAGCGTGAATTAATAAATTCCAATACTTTAAAGTAAATTCAGAAAGAAAAAGAAGAAGGAATATAATTAATCACCATGAGACTATATAGAGACTAGAAAAATTATTATAAATGTGTTCATGATTACTTTTTAATAATCACAGGTAATAGTCGAAAGTGACTGAATATAATTAATAAAAAACAAAACCAAGTGACTAATGGCAATCTGGTATGCTTAGAAACACTGCAAGAATTCTTTTTTTTTCTATATTAAAAGTTTACAATAAAATTGAACTTATGTAATTTACACAGTGTGAAATTTAATATTGAAACAGAACAGTGTGATCCCATAATATATTAACTTTTATATTAAAATAGGGAATGATATATAATTATAATATTGACTCATTGTTCTGCCTAATAAGAATGATTTACTTTTAAAAGTTAAAATGAAAGACTAAGTTAAACAAAAAAGATTCGTCAGCAGGAATGCTTTTAAATATCAGAGCAATTTTACACACACACACGCACACACACACACATTTATATATGTATGTTTAGAACTAACACAGTAACCAAAAGGGAAAAGCAGTAATAAAACTACAGAAATCTCTTCACTTGGGAAAATTCCCATTTCTATTAAAACAATAGTGTATTATAGTGGAATTTAAATGTAAGTTCTCAATTTGTTGCACTTTAGTTCCTATAACCTTAGAAAGTTAAGGGGAAAGAAATGTATGTTTGGGAATGTCAGGGGAAAATGGATTATTTTCAGATTAAAAACATGAGCAAAATAGTTTACATTGAGTTATTGTGGGCACAAAGAAATGATCGCTTTCTGAAGAAGTGGCAACATCAGTGACCACAGTAAATAAACTTGCAGAATAGAGAACAGAAAGTGATTCAAAGAGTCTCTTCTCAGAAAGTCTTCACAGATGTGCTGCTTTAAATGGTGCACAGTTTTATAGGCAGCCAGTTTTAAAGCCAGGCATGATATAAGAATTAACTGCCTTAATCTGACATGAGTTTTAGTCAATTTAAAACACCAGCTAAATTGGCCCCTTCTTTATTGGCATCTTTAAGATTTACTGCCTCTTCTAGAGCCTTCAAATATTCAGACTAAATTTTGCTAATTTAACTCATTGACATAACTATTTCCTCCTCTGCAAAATTATTTTTTCTGCTATTAATTCAATGTATTGAGCCAAAAATCGTTAACTTTGTTGGGCATTTCCATTATCTAAATTGTTAACTAAATTTCAGCCTTGCTCATAACACTCAATGGTTCATGGTAGTCCTTCTCATTCTTAGTATGAGTTTGAAGATGTCCTTAATAGCTCATTTATAATATATATAAATATATATATAGTTATATATTTATATACAACTATATATATATATATTTATATATTTATATATATAATTTAATCTCAGAATTAGGCCAGGTATTGTTGGCTCATGCCTGCAGTCCCAGAACTTTGAGAGGCAGAGGTCGGCAGTCCACTTGAGGCCAGTTTGAGACCAGCCTGGCAAAGGTGGGGAACCCTATCTCTACCAACAATACAGCAATTAGCCATGCATGGGGGTACAGGCCTGTAATCCTACCAGTTTGATAGGCTGAGGCATGAGAATCACTTGAACCCAGGAGGCAGAGGTTGCAGTCAGTCAGGACTGCAGCCACTGCACGCCAGCTTGAGCAACAAAGCAAGATTCTGTCCCAAATAAATAAATAAGAAATGAAGCCAGGCGTGGTGGCATGAAGTAATCCCAGCACTTTGGGAGGCCCAGGCGGACGGATCACGAGGTCAGGACTTCAAGACCAGCCTGGCCAACATGGCAAAACCATGTCTCTACTAAAAAGAAAAATACAAAAATTAGCTGGGCGTGGTGGCACATGCCTATAATTCCAGCTACTCTGGAGGCTGAGGCAGAAGAAGTGCTTAAATCCGGGAGGTAGTGGTTGCAGTGAGCTGAGATCACACCAATGCACTCCACTCCACTCAGGGTGACAGAGAAGACTTTATCTCAAAAAAAAAAAAAAAAAATCAACATTAACAAAGTTTAACATAATGACTACTGTGCATCAGGCAGTCTCCTTTTTAATAGACATACAAGAAGATTATGTTTGTAATTGAGAATCTCACAAGTTGGTGAGACTCAGACTCCATGATAAATGGTGTTATAGGCAGATACACAAACTGCTATGATAAGCTAAGTAAAACAATAAACACAGCTGTTTCACTGTTATGTTTAGTGTGACAATTTTAATTATTAGTGGTTCTTTTTGAGAAATATTACCATATTCTACTTTGTGTTTCTCTAAATATTTACCTAAAATTGAAACTATAGCCCAAGGATAACAACCTTCTAATCTATACTGCCTCATGCTCCAACCTTTGTCCTCAACTAGCACTTGTGAAAAAATAAATGCTCCAACATGAAACACAATCATTTCCCTAAGAAATTAATGGATTCCACAAGAAAAATATAATGACTGGGCGGTCAGGACATCTTAACATGGCAATACCACTATCTTAGTAGCACACTTAGTAACGTAAGAGAGCTATGAGATATATAGCATAGGAGGGAATAAATCGTGCTAAAGCAGAGTAAAAATATGCAAAAATAACAAAAATAATTAACAAGTGTAGAAATTACTACAGATTATAAATAAAAAGGAATATGTCACACAGTGGAAATATTGCCCCTTCAGGTTAATAGGTACCATTTAGTACCAACTAATTAGGAAATACTCATTGGTAATCTATTTCATTAAAGTAATAGAATATCCTCAAAGTTTATCTTGTTTTAATGGATGCCACTTGTATTACCCAGAGTTGACCAAATTGTAAGAGCTAATCAAAATGACTAAGAAAGTAATGACTACTTGTTGATAATTAAACTTGGCTCAGTTATTCATTTGAGGAATAGTCACTGAAGACCAACTACGTGCCAGGCACTATTAGATAGGTGATTTTTGTGAAATGAACAAAATCAAGTACCTGCCATCATGGAAGATACATCTTAGTGGCAAGAGTCTAACAGACAGATACATGTTAGAGAGAAAAAAACAAAGCAGAAAAGGGATGGAAGGTAGCTGGCCGGGATGTGAAATGGGACCATCATATTAGAAGGAAATGATGATAGTTTAGACCACTGGGGGGCAGTGGAGATAAGAAAAAGTGATATAAATCTGCAATGATATTTAAGGTAGATCTAATAGGATGCTATATCTACATGATAATAAAAACACAGAGAGAAAAAAGCTAAAGGTGATGCCCACGTATCACACCAAGCTACCAAAATAGTGGAATTGCCCTTTACCAAGAAAATAAAGACTGGGAAAGGCATAGAGGATGAAGGAAGTCAAAAGTTTGGGATAAGTCTTATTTTAGTTTTGAGATTCCTACTAGATATTCAATTAGAAAATTAATTTCACATGTGAATATATGAGCTTAACATTGAGAGTAGATAAAAATGTTAGGAGTTCTCAGCATATAGTTGTGAGACTGCATGAAATCACCTAGAAAGTATGAGCTGAGTCCTGAGCCGTAGTGATACTTAGAGATCTGGGAGATGAAAGGAACTGGAAAAAGAGACTAGAGAAGTGCATTCCAGAATAAGTTCTAGACCACATTGTAGCATACATACAGGTTTCAGAAAGCCAACTACATTATTCTTAACCACTCAGCAATGTCAATATTATTAAAGAGCAGAGAGTTGATTCTGAGAGGAGGATCAGAGGGCCATATTTATCACTCTCTTTAATCCTAAGGACAGCCTTAATAAGATCCTTGGAGAGTTTATGTGTGTCCTCTGGACTGCCATAAAAAACAATGTTTTACTTCCATATTGTAGGACTAGTTAATAAAAAGCAGCTAGACTAGCTGTTCTCACCATGGATCAAAAGAAGAGTAGCTCTTTGGGGGCCCTGAACTTGAAAATATTTTGCATAACCAGGGCTTATGAATGTTTCCTATGGACTTGAACTGAACATTCATATGAGAGAACAGTTGCATGTTTCTCAAGCCTTGTCAAAGGAGATTTCATGGGGAGGCATAAGACCTTAATAGAAAGACCTTAATGGGACAACAGAGGCAATAACAAACAAAATAGGAACTCAACTCTTATTTAGTGAATAGTGGATGAGAGATCCTCCTTGATGGGGTGTGGTGAGGAGTCCCTCAAAACTCTCTATGAGAAAAATCATTCTTGGGGTAATGAATTAATGACAAATTCCTGACAAGATATTGCTGGATCACTCTGTACTTGGTGAGTAAGGATTTGTCTTCTTTATTCTCTCCTTCCTTCCCAAGTTTCCAGACTTGAAGGGGCCACAAAGAGAAGTTAGGAAGGTTGAAGTGTGAGGGTGCTGGAGGACCTTAAATGAGGGAAAAAAAGAGATTAGCTCTCATCATCAAACTGCTGCTACTCACCTACAACAGGCTGAAGCCAGGGATTGCAGAAGACTCAGCTTTGTCAATTTTAAAATTTTGATTATGACCTAAGATTGAACGTTTCAGTTAATAAGGTGAGATTAATTTTGTGACTTGAAAGAATTATAGATTTGTTCTCTAAGAGAGAGATAACAGAACTTATAGCACCTGCTTGAGGTTTCATCTGGAGACAATGGAAGAACTAGCTCCACTGTATGAATTAAGGGCAGAGTAAAAGGCCATCGGAGATTTCTTTTTTAAAAATCTTTATTCAGTGAGAAAACTTTCAGTCTTTATTCAACAAGTAAACTTTTGAATTTTGATTTTTTTACTTAGCATATCTATGATATCTGTGTCAGTATTATAAAAATTTAATAAGCTTTTACTTCTCTTTAACATAGTCCTTAATAAACATTATAAATAGAAATGGACCAAAGATAAAACTTTGTAAGATGTCTGAATTGGTAATAAGGCATCAAGCTAACTATAAGCCCTTTAAATTTTACTGCAACTTAACCTATTTTTCTAAATCTTGTCAACTGGGCTGAGATGGACTAAGTGGCTTTAGGAAAATCTTTTATCAAAGAAAGATAAACCACTTATCCAAAATCCCCCTTATCTAATAATTTAACAAAAACATCAAATAAACATGTGTCTATTATTAAATAAAAATGTATGTGTTTATTTAATAATTATTATATATAATAGAAACTTAAACACTTATTTAATTACAATCAAGCTTAGTATTAGGGTTCTTCAGAGAAACAGAAGCAATAGGATGTACAGAAATACATAAAAAGAGATTTATTATGAGAGGTTGTTTCATGCAATTATTGAGGATGAATAGTTCCATGATTTGCCATCTGCAAGCTGGAGGTATATTTCCAGTGCAAAAAAGAAAATCCGAGAACAAGGGGAGACAATGGTGTAAGTCCCAGTCAGAGTCCGAAGGTATGCAACCTGGAGCACTGATGTCCAAGGACAAGAGAAGATGATGTCCCAGCAGAGAGCAACGTCATCCTTCCTCCTCCTCTTTGTTTTACTCAGGCCCTCAGTGGATTGGGTGATGCCCATCCACTTTGGTGAGGGCATCTTTCTTTACTCAGTCTCCTAATTCAAATGCTAACCTCTTCTGGAAACACCTTCACAGACACACCCAGAAATTATGTCTTACCAGCTATCTGAGTGTCTCTTAGCCAAGACAACACAACACATGAAATTAACTATCTCAATCTTGTTTTTAGCAAACTCACTATATCCTTTTCTAAAATTGTTCACCTATCAGTTACATAGCTATCTTTTTCTGTTCAAAAATCTATATTTAATATAAAGTCATTTGTATAGCAATGTCTCAAAGCCATTGATTATGTATTAATCTCTGAACTTTCCAATATTAAAAAGTTAACTGGTTTTGAAGTAGCCTCATTGTCTGAAATGTTACCCACAGTTATTTGTCTGATGACAAAGAAAATTAAGAAGTGTGGACACCAAGGATGATTTGGACTATAAGTTTAATAAGCAAAAGAGGGAAGCTCTCCACACCTGAGAAGGGGCCTGAAAGAAGGCTGCCAACTATGAGGCTGAGTCCAGGGTGTTTATGGACTGGAGGGAGAATAATGTGCTGACTGGTCTGTAGGCCATCTTGGAGAAAGTACCACTTAGTTAAAGGTATGATAGTGTAAGGAATCAATTGGAGGTAGAGGTGAAGTTGGCCTGAGACCTTGGCCTGGGACTAATCAGGAGCTAAAGTGAAAGCTTGGCCCAGGACCTTGGCCTGGGACCAATCAAGGGCTGAAGTGATGACTCATCCTATGTAAATGAAGACTTAGCCCAGGGCCAATTATAGAAAGGTAGGCATATGGAAAATAAGTGAAAAGTAAGAGACCAATAGGTAAAAAGTAAGAGACTAAGGTGTGCCAAGGAGAGAAATGTGTCCAAAAAGGAATGGAATTTGTTCATCTGGGTACACAGTACAGTGTTTCCATTCCATGACGTGGGCTTTTTCTTATCTGGGGCCTGCATTTTGATTTTCAGGCTGTTCTTTGTTTAAAAGAGTTTTAATGAGGACTTACACTAACTGCCTATCTTACCAGTTTCTTCCTTCCTCCTCTCTCAGTTCAAACACTTTTATTTAGGATTTCCTTAGTCAAATATTCTGGTGTCTTAATTTTCTAAGGCTATTGCTCTGGAAACCAACTCTATATTAAAATCATCTGAAAAGTTATAAAAATACCACTGCAGACAATTCACATATTTCAGGTTGGGGTGTGTCAGTGTTGTAATTTGTCTAACAAACCATTTTAAAACTTCGGTGCTTAAAAAATACAACAATTTATTTGCTAATTATCCTTTAATTTGGCCTAAACACAGCTCAGTGGATATTCTGCTGAAAAGTTTGGTGTTACTAAGCCATAGCATTGCTGAAAAAGACATTATTCCAATGAGAGCCAAAACCACGTGCAGAATCTAAGACTAGGAGAAGAATTATAGGAATGTGCAAACCAGGGACTAGAACAGAGAGACTCAAGGTATTCAGAATAACTGGAATTTAAATTTAGGGTGTGACAAGTAATTTAAATTCCATATAGAACCATAAAGAAATATAAAAACTTAGATTCTAATAACCTCAAATTGTCTAATAGTTCATTTCCACACAAGAGAAGAAATACACACACAAATGTGTAAAATACAAATTTTAAAAATATTTTAAATATTACTATGGTTGGTTTTCCCAAGACCATGGAGAATAATGATGGTTCTTTTTATGAAGCGTTAATTTCAAAATGTTGCAGCATGCTAACCATTCTAGAAAAGTTCATATAATTACATATATTTATAAATGGTTATATTTTGATTTTAGGTATTTTTCCATTTATATATCTACATTATTTTTCTCAATTGAATATCACAACCAAATATCTTGTTTCTGGAATCAATTACATCAACAAAATATTTTCTAGTTCAGTTAATTAGGTTTTCAAGAGACAAAAAGCTATTATGTAACTGGAATCTCATAAGTGTAGAATTTCAATAGTACTTAGTAGGTAATCTTTGCTCTATGAGAGGCAAATTGTACTTGTTATGAAATATCATCATATCACATTTCTAGGAACTATCAAATTTCTTATATTAAGAATTTCATAATGCCACTTGATCATTATTATCTTCTAACAGATACATTTCTGTGATATAGCTTGAATGACAAGAGCATTAGCAATGAGCCAGTAATTTTAACTCAGCTTTCTGGTTTTTCAAACAGATGGCTTCATTAAAGAAGAATTCACAGATGATGTAGGCATTCTCTTATGAACATCTCTTAATAAAAACAAGTTCATGTTTATTCTGTTCCTCCATTAACTATACTTAAGGATCACTGATACATACAAAATGGCTGTTTACGTGGGGTATGTATGTGTGTGTGTGTGCGTTTTATGGATTTTCAAAACCTTAAAATAGCTTAGTGGATAATCTCCTCTAAAATATAGAAATCTCTTGAGAAAATTATTAAAATTTAAAATCAAGGAAAATAACGATACTGTTCTAATGTGACAGTGCCTGTTAGAGCTGGAAGGACACAAAAGATAGTGCATATAAGTTTCTCTATAATTGCTTTGGGAAAGTTACACAATTACATTTCATAAAGAAAACTTTTTAAATGCCATGCCTGTGTATTCACAAGTCTTTCAATATGGAGATTGCTGGCTCATGATGTTCCCTTAATCTCAAAATGCACTAAACAAAATTCTACCATTGATCAAGGAGTTAGTAACACTCTGGCTTCAAGTGACAATTTGTGCGATTCTGTGCTCACTTCCAATTTTCTGAATAATAAAATGGAATATTATTTTAGGATTCTCTGTCTATGTAAATAAGAGACTTTGTATCTCTGAGGCTACACTGGCATCTATAAAGTAAAATAAAAAAATGAGAAATCTGTGTTTAAAGGAAAAAGATGCTTGGGGAGAAAATAAGTAGAATTTTCTGAGAACATGATACTACAGCACCAGATTACATTATAAATAAGTACTGTACTGGCCTAATTTAGTAGACAGTTTTAATACTAAACATATTTCAAGCTCCTTAAGTACTATCTTAATTTTCAAATGAGAGGTATTAAATAGTATGAAATTATGGAGAAAAATGATATTGAAGAACACTGTTGTGAATAGACCTAGGTAGTGAAAGAAAACAGTTTCAATTATTGAAAGGATGTAAATCAATACATGACTCTCCTGAATATTCTTATTCTTTGAAATCAAGGGAATATGGTAGGTTTCAATAAAATGTCTATTGTGTTATAATAATCATTTTAATTTTAAAACACAAATTATCTCTCTGGCAAGCTTTGTTAGATGAGTGTGTCTGATATGTTTGCAGCAGGCTTACCTATAAAGGAAGAAAGAAAACATTTTAAGAAGAAGCAGACAAAAATCTAAGTATAATTCTATCTTTATCAAACACAAACAAGTTTAAGGGAATTTGGAAGTTTTCATAAAAATATATCTTGGAATAAATGTAAAGGAAATGAATATTATAAAGGGAGTTTATCAAGTGATTATTGTAAGTACCCTTAGAAGACACCAGACACCAGGGTATGAAACACATTTAGGGCTGGTCACGGTGGCTCCCACCTGTAATCCCAGCACTTTGGAAGGCCGAGGCAGGTGGATCACCTGAGTTCAAGAGTTCAAGACCAGCCTAGCCAACATGGTGAAACTTTGTCTCTACTAAATATACAAAAATTAGCTCAGTGTGGTGGTAGGCACCTGTAATCCCAGCTACTTGGGAGGCTGAGGCAAGAGAATTACTTGAACCCAGGAGGCAGAGGTTGCAGTGAGCTGAGATTGCACCATTGCAACTCAAGCTTGGGCAACAAGAGTGAAACTCCATCTCAAAAAAAGAAAAAGAAAAAAATATGTATATATATAAATCCTAAAAATTATTAGGTTGTATTTGACTTATGTAGTTGACTTATGTAGGCATCTGTAGTTGGCATATGTTGTTGCTAAATAAAAATGGGAGAGCTTAATTAAGGGAAAACATATTTTATATTCATATTGAGCCATTGGTTAATTGGATTAGTATAGCCAAATAATGTCTTTACCATATCTAATAGCCTTTAACCTTTCAGTCCTCTCCCTCATTGATTCTGGGCTGGCCTTATGGTTTGGTTTAGCCAACAGAATATATTAGTGTGCTAGTGTGAGTGTAATGTTAGCTAGTTTTCAGCTTGCACCCTTCCATTTAGTCTCTTAAAACTCTGAATCTACTATGAGAACAAGCCCAAGGCTGGATTGCTAGAAGAAGAAAGACCACGTGGAACAGAGATACATTATTTCATCATAAGATATTAGGTTGGTGAAAAAGTAATTGCAGTTTCAGACCATGAATTTTAAATCATTATAACTAGGTACAAACACATCTTTATTAATCAAAAGAGGAACCATTACAATTGACACATTTTTGGCAGGAAGAAAAAAGTTTTATTCCTGTAGCATAAAAATTTGTGCTTCAGGGTTCTAGGAACACTTGGAAAACATTTTCTGTATCCTGCTGGTTGTGGAAGTGTTTTCTCTGCAAGAAGTTTTTGAGATGCTTGAAGAAGTTCTAGTTGGTTGGTGAAGGGTCAGGTGAATATGAGTCAAAACTTCATAGCCCAATTCATTCAACTTTTGAAGTGTTGGTTGTGTGACACGTGGTCATACATTGTGTTAGAGAAGGTTTGGGCCCTTTTTGTTGAACAATGCCTACGGCAGACATTGTAATTTTTGGTACATCTCATCAGTTTGCTGAACATACTTCTCAGATGTAATGGTTTCACTAGGATTAAGAAAGCTGCAGTGGATCAGACCTGAAGCAGAACACCAAACAGTGTCCATAACCTTTTTTTTTTTTTTAGTGCATATATGGCTTTGGGAAGTACTTTGGAGCTTCTTCCAGTCTAACCACTGAGCTAGTCATTGCAGGTTGTCTTATAAAATCTCCTTGTCGTGGAGAATAAGAGAAAATGACACTTTAAAACTACGATTTTTTAAAATTTTTGCTCAGCTCATGAGGCATCCATTTACTGAGATTTTTCACCTTTCCAATTTGCTTCAAATAACCAATAACCATAGAATAATCAACATCAAGTTCTTTAGTGACTTCTTGTGTAGGAGTACGAGATCAGCTTGGATGATTGCACTCAATTGGTTGTTGTCAAGTTCCAATGGCCAACCACTACGCTCCTCATCTTCAAGGCTCCCATCTTTGAGAGCAAAACTTGAACCACCACTGCACTGTACATATATATGTTCGTTAGCAGTTCCTGAGTCAAATGCATTGTTGATGTTACAAGCTTTTCCACTGTTTTACAACCCATTTTGAACTCCAGTTTCCTTTTTGTCTAACATCATTTTCATAGTTTAAAATAAACATAAAATAAACAAGTAATAAGTCATTAGCAAACAAAAAAAGCAAAAAAAAGTCCATTAAAATGATGTATAACATAACCACATTTATTTAAGAATGTATTCCAATATCAAATGGCATATTCCAACAATGCAAAAACTGCAATTACTTTTGAACTCACCTAATAGATCAGCCAGCTACAGACAATGTGCTAGCTGAACATAGTAGCATACATAAGTCTACTCAAGCTCATCCAAACAGGTTCAATCAACAGATCAATTCAACTGCTATCAGTCATGAAAGGTAATAAAATCTTATTATAAGTCACTAAGCTTGGGATAGTTTGTGATAATACTGTGATAATAGGTAACATACAGTGATTATGTAATTTATTATTTAAACAAGGGGTTTGGAGAATGAAATGGACTACCATCAATAATGATGCTGGGAAAATAGACATGAATTACAATTGCCCAAGTAAACTTGAGTACATAGTCATCTTATCCAAAGTAATTGTCTTTTTTCTTTATGATATTCATGTTTTCTTTAGGAAGGGTAAGGAATATGAAGAATTTCAAAAAATTAAAGGCAAAAATATCATCACTTTAAATAATATATGTATTGAACTTTTAGCTGTAACTAATAGAAACATACCTCAAAATGATTTACAAAGTAAAGACATTTATAATTTCATACAAAGATTTAAGATCAGTTTGCTTAGTGGATCAACATAGCACCAAAAAAAGCTACGATCCAATTCAAGTTTATTCTAAATTTTGTTCTTTTCCTTTTCCAATAAGATGCAAAATGTTTTAACATCATGAAAATGCATGAGATTATTACAAGTATTATTGAGAAATTATAATAACTGTTAGAACAAAGTTCTGTAATATTTCTACTCTAAAATGGAAGCATAGATATATGCTTTCTATGCTAAAATGGAAGCATAGATGTATGCTTTCTCAAATAAAGAAATGGGAATTATTTTAGTGAGCCAAATTTAGGAATCAAATATAAAACTAGAAAAATAAATTTTCTTTCATCTTTAAATTTGATCTAATTTCTCATTCTTTGTGAGACAGTTTTATGCAAAGATTGTATTATATCTTACTCATTTCTGAAGAAGCAAAGCCAACACAAAGACTGTATTGTGTGGGGATTGGGGAACACATAAGACTAATTTATTCTGAATTCTCACTGCCTTAAAATGTGATTTCAAGACATTCTAGATTTGTAGACAGGATAGATTTCAAGGTTTTAAACTTGAATGCATTATGATTATTTTTGTTTCCTTAACAAAATTACAAGGATATTCTGCCTCTTGCAAAACACTGCTGTAGTACTGGAGTAGATTCGCTACAATTTTATATATAATTTGGCTTTCCCTGTGGGAGGTGAATAATAATTGTTTTATTTTCAGAACGTCACAGAGTAATATGAAATTTGCAGAGAATAATAAATAGTACCTAGGCTTAGCTCCTGCCTCTGAATCATCAGACACAGGAAATGAGCAATGGATGACATACAAAGCAAATGTAATGTTAACTCTCTGTTGTTGAAATGAAAATATTTCACCTACTAACATATTTCAAAATTCTCTTGCAAAGAGATATCTTGCATTACTTGATGATACTTTATTCACTATGGATTACAGAAATTGTTCTTTATTGACAGGATTTTTTGTTTGGTATTTTCTCTAGGGTTCAATCTTTGGCTAAAAAAGTATGTTTGAATTTATAACTCACAGAGTTTCTATTGAAGCTTAAGTGGTTCATCGAATTTTAAAAATAGATCTTATTGCTGACAGAGAAGTGTTTCAAAATTCCCACTTTGTGATATGAGTATGTGTTATTGGGAAATTGCTAAATATATTTCATATTTAGGGTTGGCTTTCCATTAAGAGTTCTGGCTCTAAAATACTTAGGTTTGATGTTGGGTTCAAGCTTTATTCTTTCTATGATCTTGTAAATTTACTACCTATTGATATGAGGATAATAATTGACCCTTTCTCTGTTGTAAAATTAAATTAGGTAGCCCAAGTACAACTCCTCACATAGTGCCAAATATATCATGAATGGTTAATAAACAATAGATGTTATTATTAGTGAAAGTAAGTTTATAAGATAGTGAAAATAATCCTGGCCAAGAAATGCTGAGCTCTAGTAAAAATACTGTTACTTAATAGCTCTGTAACCTTGGGGAAAACACATAAACTTTCTCTGAATCCATTTTAATATGCATAAAATGAAAGCTTTCGTATATGCCCTATATATATACATGGTTATGACATACAGTCAGATAGTATTTTGTTTAAAGCTCTGTTCTTTTCCCTTTTTCCCTTACACAAATTTTCTCTAAGAATATGAAATTAGATGATGTTTTCCACATAGGTCTATATTTAAAATAAATGGAAAGTCAGATCAAATTGCTGGCAATGACATGTAGTATTTGCAGGTATATAAAGATTTTCCATGATTTGACTTTTCTAGATATGTGCATTCCAACACTATATGCCTTCATTTCTAATAGCTAGCTATCAGCCATTTATAATAGTTCACTACTCAAACCTCTTACTACATAAGACATATTTCTTTTATTCCTCTGGACTACCCTGGCTATAAAATTTAGCACTAAAAAAGAATGAAATCGGTTATATGCCTCAAGTAAGCTATTTTGGTCACCATTTCTCCCAGGAAAAACTTACTATAGATTTATAATTCATCCTTAAAATTGATGAACCTTAGGAATGGAATGAAAATGAAATATTCAGGCACTCAACGTTCAACATGATTTAAATATTGAAGTAGAATTTATGGGGGTTAGCTTGGAGGAAATAAAGAGAAAAAGGAAGAGAAAGAAGAAGAAAGAATTGTCTCTCTCTGATTCATATTGCTGCAAAGAAACAAACTTTTACATACAAGATTAAAATATATATTGATGGTATGTGTCTATTTCCATTCAGTATTGGAGGACAATTCAGCTGAATGAATCTTTTTGAATACTACCAAATGCTCCAAATTGTTCCACAGAGCTTACTGATTTTGTGTGTGTGTGTGTGTGTGTGTGTGTGTGTGTGTGAGAGAGAGAGAGAGAGAGAGAGAGAGAAAGAGGAGAGACAGATGGAATTTAAAAGGTGATTGGCAGTTTAGCTGTCTCCATGGAGATTAACGATAGGTGATTTGTACAATGCTTTTAAAGCAGAATAAGGTGGCAGATTCAATGACAATTAAGAGCCAGTTCAGTTCTAAACCACAAATATTTGAGAATGAGATCTAGAGAAAACAAAAATTGTATTCTAAGAACATACTGTAATGGACTGAATGTTTATGTCCCCTCAAAATTCCTATGTTCCTATGTTAAAAATCCTAACCCACAATGTAATGGTATCAGGAGATGGTATCCTTTTATATGGGCACTATTGCTTCATGAGGGCTCCATCCTCATGACTTTGAAATTTGAATTAGAAGCCCTCATGAAGGGACAGAGCTCTTATAAAAGGATTCCAGAGAGCACTCTCACTGTCTTTCAAATATGTGAAGATACCACAAGAAGTTAACAGTCTGCCCAGAAAAGACCCTAACAAGAACCCAGCCATGCTGTTACCTTGATCTCAGATTTCCAGACTTCTGAAATGTGAGAAACAAATATGAGAAATGTTGTTTACAAGCCACCTCAACAATGGTACTTTGTTACAGCTGCCTGAACTAAAATATATACCTATACTTTAAATATAAAAAATATTCAAAAAGGCATTCTGTTGAGTTTAGGAAACAGCTACTACTTTCCATTCAGTTATTCTGTTGGGGGACAATCCTCTATGGTGTGACCATTTTGTCCTGGACTATCTTATAAAGGATGTTTGTATAGTAAGCAGCCTGGGATGATGAAGATAGTGTCTCCCTGAAAGTGACCAGGATTATAAAGATAGCATCTTTCTAGGGCAAAAGTCGGGCAGGTTTGTTGCAGCCTCCATAATAATATTGGAGAAAATCTCAGGAAACCACTCAGAATTGCACACCTGTGACTCAGACCACTACATCTACCTTGGTCATTCCAGATGACCACCATGAGTTTTGGGGAGCAAAAGTAATTGATGTAAACATGAAGCTCATGCTACCTTCTGTGTCATGAGCAGTAAGATCCTTTTTCTCTGTCAGAAAGGTCTTGGGCCTCCTGCTAGCATCTATGAAACTGTGGTAGGGTAAGTTGTTAGCATAGAAGCAGGGTAAAATCTTGGACACAGGTCTCTGTGCTAAATGGTACATGGAGTGAAATACAAAGAGGTAATGTGAACTGTACCCTAAAGATCTTGACAAATGGATATACAGTCAATATTTTCAAACGCAAAATATTACTTCCCCATGTAAAAATTAAAATAAATATGGTAATGAGTAGGCATAAAGATAGGATTATTCTGTATATTTGTATAAGCAAAATCATTTTTTCCTAGAAACAACTTCCAACATTTTTTCCTAGGCAGTGGACTATGGAGACATAGAAAAGTATAAAAACATTCTGATACACTGGAGAGAAAGTTCTTAGAAAAAGTATTCAGAAATTCTTGGATAGTGTAGTATCCTGAAACACTTGGCTTTAGTGATCCTGATACTGAACTCAGTATCCTCAGAAAGTGAACATTGTTCCCCAGTTTCTAGACCAGAAACTAATTAATCATTCCTCATTTTGTTATCTTGATACTGAGCCTATATTTGACTCAGTAAACTTGAATTACTTAATTCAAGTGCTGAATTAAATGGAAAATATATTTTGCATATAACTAGGAGTAAGTTTACTTTGCATACAACTAGTAGTAATTTGAATTAGTGTAAGAGTCCTGGAAATTACAATACTTGCTCTTACTTAATAGTAAGAAAGACCCAGTGAAGGTTATCTTATTAGTTAGCCTGATTCATGATGGTCACCCAGTATGGACCATTCCTATTCAAAATTGAAGTTGTGTAGGACCATTTCACTGACCTAAAGATAAGCTTTGGCATAACACTAAACCATAAATCTCCCAAAATGTAAAAAAGCATAAAAATGTCAGAAGCCTTCAGAAGTTGTTTTTTATTTCATAGTCTATTTTTAAGTGATAGAGACTTTTTTTTGTGCCACAAAAAAATTTGAGTGTGAAGACAGTATCACAAGTTTTACTGCATTTAATTCAGCTTTCCCTAAGCTTAAAATGGAGAGAGCATTAATAAATACTGAATTCCCTGTCTCAGACCTGCCTAAAAAAGATTTTAATAAATTACATTTTATGCTGCAATTCAAGCATTGAGCTGCCACAGTTATGATTAATAGAGCAGCATTCTTATACAAGAACAGAAGTTCTAAAAGAAAATAATTTTGTTATACATTGGTATCACATCAACATTGAAGTAAAGTAGAGATATTTTTGTAAAAAAAAAATAGGAAACACATTTCTTTGAATTATGCCTTAATTAAATTCTATATCAGATTATAAAGTATAACAGCAATAATTGCTGCAATATAAAAAATAATTTGTGAAAAATTGAGTTCAATCTTTTGATTTGGTATAAGACTGACAGAATAATTATAAAATCTATTTGAACCACAAGGTTCTGGATTAAAATCACATGCTTTATTTGAAGTTCAAAACAAATGCACACAAAAAACCAGCAAAAATATCAACAATTTAAAAAATCTTAATGTTTTTGGCAACATTTAAGTACAAATTCAAAATTTTAAATGATTTTTAACAATCCAAATATTATTTTTGATATTATTTTATTGTTTTAAATATTTGCAGATCAAAATTATTTCTCCATATAGTGGGTATGACAATATATTTTCTCAATAGCTGATACCAGAGTTTTTCATTGAACAGGAACTGCATTTATTTAGAAAATTCTATTGAAGGGATGAAAATTAGATATTTAGTTTTTAGTTCTAGACTATATGACTCGAGCAGGAAAATTATTCTGCATTACACTTGCACAGATATTGGAAGTAAGCAGAGCAAAGAGAGGAGGATTTAAAAAAAAGATCCAGAGAGAAGAGTCAAGTAATGCAGTGATCCACCAATGCTTGAGTTGCAGGAATGGCTGAGGAACTTTTATTCAGATATCCAATATTTATTTTGAAGTTGTTTAGTCACAAAGATAAAATGTCTTCAAATTTAATTTTATGGAATGCTTGGTATACTCCTCCTCCAAAAACAAAGAAACAAACAGACAATTCTAGGAGTCAGTCATTCTGAATTATTTCTTCATGCCAACATCATGGCTTATCAACACTTTCTCTAAGCAATGGCGTTCCACTTTTATCATTAATCAGAATTCACTGGGGCACTTTTAGAAGCATGAAAGGATACATCCCCAGAATTTGTAATACAATAATCTAGAGTGTGACCCAAAGCTGCTGGTTTGGGGATCATGTTTTGAGAATGGCTTCCCTGAAGAATAACCTAAATTAGTGGGTCTCATTATTTTGCCTGCTACCACCCTAGCTCAGGCCACCATCCCTCACCTAGGTAATAGCCTTCTAACTGACCTCTCTACTATTCCTTTGCCCCAGCCCCATACAATTCATTCATACTCAGCAGCCTTAATAATCTTTCAAAAATATGAATCAAATTGTGTAAATATAATTTCCTTGAAGAGGCCTCCTTTGTGCACTTTCATGAAGTAACATGGACTCCTTTTCCCCACCTCATACCCCGACACAATGCATACAACTTTAAGTCTATGTACCTCTATGCTATATATATTTTTAAAAGAGTCTATTGTTTGTGATACATTAGGTTTATGGCATAAGAGATCTTGTCTCTCTTATTTGTATCCCTACTCCAAGATAGTACAGGGCCCAGAGTGTAGCTTTCACTAATATTCATTGAAAGAATAAATGAAATGTCCTGTTTGTGGCAGGCAGAGGAGTTGTATTACGTTTTGTAAAATTTAAAGGGAAGAATTCTATACCCACCTGGTTGGAGAAAACTAAAACAATCCCTGATATAATTTCTTGGAATAGAAACTCAGACACAAAGGCTATACAAATGTTATCTCTCATCCCTTACTCCTAGAAATGTTTGTTTGTTTGTTTTTTAACTTTTAAAGTTCAGGGGTACAAGTATAGGCTTGCTACATAGGTAAATTTATGTCATGGGGGTTTGTTGTACAGATTATTTTATCATCCAGGTATTAAGCCTAGTACCCATTAGTTACTTCTTGTGATCCTTTCCTTCCTCCCACTCTCCACCCTCTGAAAGTCACTCCCAGGAATTTTAATACCTTTTGAGGAGTGAACTTTCCATGAATGATAAAATGAGTATTAAGTCAATCTTCTCTAGAGCTAAAGAGAAAAGTGATCCCAGCTTTGGAAACAGATCAGATATAAGCAAATGCATCTCTTCTTTGACATCATTGTTCAGATATAATGGTACTAGTAAGTAGTTAATGACCATAACTAGAGATATGTTTGCACTGTACTATGTATTTTAGAATTTGGTATGCTCAAACAATCCTTAACAATTAGACTTGTTTTTTAAACCTGCAAAATGTCTGTCTGATTTCTATAATTTTAAAAGTATTTAGTCTATTTCTAAACATACAGACATATGCATGCAGGTACACATACACACACACATACACACCCCACACCAGGATTTGACTTAACTATTTTGGATGTTTACAAACAAGTTGAGGCATCTGTACATGAGGCAAGACAAAAGGGATAGTAATATAAACTGAATTTTAATTTCTCCAATGTAGTGATTCATTTTGATTATGATTAATGTTTTAAGTGCTTTGTATGTAATTCTGGCTTTTAAGAATATTTTATTTAGCCAGGTGCAGTGGCTCATGCCTGTAATCCCAGCACTTTGGGAGGCCGAGGCGGGCGGATCTCTGGAGGTCAGGAGTTCAAGGCCAGCCTGGCCAACATGAAACCCCATCTCTAACAAAAAATACAAAGAATTAGGCTGGGCATGGTGGCTCATGCCTGTAGTCCTAGCACTTTGGGAGGCTGAGGCAGGCAGATTACCTGAGCTCAGGATTAAGCGATCAGCCTGGGCAAAATGGTGAAACCCTGTCTCTACTAAAAATACAAAAGTTAGCTGGGTGTGGCAGCATGCACCTGTAGTCCCAGCTATTCGGGAGACTGAGGCAGGAAAATTGCTTGAACCCCAAAGGTGGAGGTTGCAGTGAGCTGAGATCATGCCACTGTACTCCAGCCTAGGTGACAGGGCGAGACTCCACCTCAAAAAAAAAATATATATATATATATTTAATTTGAAATATCTGTTTATTTTTCTTCCCACAGAAATTAACAGTGCAAGAATTTTATTAACATTCTTACCCGTATTTTACTCATAATTATTTTAAATTATTATTATTATTAATCAGGATGCTTTCCTATTAGATTGTTTACCCCCAACCAGAAACTGTTCTTGGGGAAAAAAGAATAGGCAAATAAAAAGTAGACAAAAGTTAAGTGATAGCATGAATTAAAATGATAATGTCACAACACAGAAATCTTCGGTCAGTAGGTGGTGGTTATCTGGCTGGAACATAAGCATTATGAATATTGCCCACCTGGCTCAAGTAGAAAATGGTTTTAAGAAATGAAGTTATCTGGCATCAAATCCCTGATTGTGAAGACTGAGAAATAGAATAAAACCACAATTTATTCAGCACCTGTTACATACCAGGTAATTTTACATATATTGTCTTATTTCGAGGTTGACAGTATTTCCATTTTCACAGATAAAAGAAGAGAGACAGAAACAATAGGTAACTTACAAAAGATCACATAATTTTAAGCCAGAATCAGAATTCAATCCTAACTTTCTCTAAATCCAAAAGGCTAAAACCCTCTTCTCCCATATGCTTTCTTTATTGTAGCAATAAGCAATGAATTTTTGAATCTCTGACATATAAATTAAATCAGACTTAATGTGGAGACTGTCTTCATTTTATATCCAAACCAAAACCCTCCTCTTGGGAATGTGGCTTCCTAGAGGCAGGCGTAACAAAATGGGAAGTAGGTGGCTAGGATCTTCAGGAGATGGAGTGAAGAAGGAACCATACCGGGTGCAAAGGAAAGAAATCTCATGATTTAAAAATTGATACTCAAGACCTGATATCATCCCTATAGAGAAATGATTTTGGCCCGTCTCTAAACTAAGTATACTTATGCTTAGCTAAGCTGTGGAAGGAACGTTCATACTGCAATCCTGATCAACTAAACAGTAAAAAATGGGTCTGCCACAAGCTAAAGTCACTTGAAGAGGCATCTGTCAGATCTACAATGTTAAAGACAATGTAGTCTCCCTGGGACATGTTAATTGAAATACACATTGCTGTCTAGCTCCTACCCCCAGAACCTCTCATTCACTAAATCTCAGGTGATACCAGGGAATATGCCTTTCTAACAAGTTCTGAGATAATGCTCAGTGAGCTGATATAAGCCATGCATTAGGACTCACTACTGCAAGTCTAAACCACTCATTTCACAAGGGAACAAACTAAGGCCTAGACAGGGGATTGTCCCAAGTTGCACAGCAAATGATCTTCAAAGGGAGGATTGTTGACATTTGTTTGAAGAAATTATATAAAGTTAGTATTGTTTTAATAGCATAGCTGTGGCCTAGTTCAGTGTTATAGCTACAAAGGTATCCAGCCATTTTGGACAAAGTAAACCATCAGAAAAAGAAATTAACATATCACATTTGATGCCATTTTCTCATAATTCTTACTAACTTTTTACCCCATTACATGAAATACTAGTTCTTTTTAAAGTTGTAATTAAAATGGGTGAAACAAATTTTGTCTAGTTAGTCTTCAATTGCTGAAATGCATTACCAAAGTTGAGCTGTTTAAGTTCTGGAGTAAATGTTATGTTCTCACCAAAAAAAATTGATTTTATTTCTTGGGCCAAATCAGATGGATTAGAAATCCTTTATAGAATTATATTTTGAAAATTATTTTGATGCTAAACAGGGGTTTAGAGGAAAAGATAACTAATCTGCCAGCAGTAATAAAAAGAAAGACACAATCATTATACATTGTCAAATTCTGGGTTGTTACTGATATTTGTAATGGTTTTTCACATTGTCCATATGAAAAAATATTTATGTGGCTCTGAATTGGCTGGAAGTTTGTGCTACTAATTATGACCATGAAAACATTCTTCATGATATATGATTTAATTGAATATTGATTGATCTACCCCATAAATTTTTCCATTTATCTATGATAGTTGATAACCTGTTAATTCCAAGATTCTGCTATTCCACTTAATTTTCTATGTGGTTGTCTCTGTATCACAAACTTAAATTCAATGACTCTAATTTCACAAATAACTGATACCACATTGTCTTGTTGAGAGGTTG
Source organism: Cacajao melanocephalus (assembly GCA_963573385.1). Taxonomy (NCBI): domain Eukaryota; kingdom Metazoa; phylum Chordata; class Mammalia; order Primates; family Pitheciidae; genus Cacajao; species Cacajao melanocephalus. The sequence goes on along the minus strand of CAUYLG010010615.1, from coordinate 19,105 downwards.
TAAGAATGGATGTGCACAATAATTCTAATCAACAATAGTGGCCTGATTCTGAATTGTGTACTATTACTAGCAACAAATATCTAGAAAACCTGGGAAATAAAAAAGAGAGAGGAAATTGGCTCTAAAGGGCTATTTATTAACTTCATGTTAACAAATGCATAACTGTATAACAAATTACCACAAATTTAGCATTTTAAAAGAAAACACATTTATTATTTCACAGTGTCTGTGGGCCAGGAGTCAGTACAATTTAGCTGGCTAAAAGCCAAGCATCATCCAGTGCTGCAGTCTCATCTGCAGCTTGGGATCACTGGTTGAAAGTAGAATTTAGTTGCCTGCAAGTGTAGGACTAATGTCCTCATTTTCTTGTTCAGTGTGACATGTGTATCACTATGCTTCTAAGGATGCCCTCAGGTTCTAGCCACATGGACCTCTTACATTATGACCAATTGGTTATTCAAATCAGCAGGGGAATCACTCTCATGCTTTGTGTCACTTCCTCCAGATAGGGCCCAATCCCTTTTAAGGGTTAATCTGACTTGCTCAGACTCAACCAGAATAATCACTTTTTTTTTTTCTTGAGATGGAATCTCACTCTCTCCACCAGGCTGGGGTACAGTGATGCAATCTAGGCTCATTGCAACCTCTGCCTCCTTGGTCCAAGTGATTCTCATGCTTCAGCTTCCCAAGTAGCTGGGACTATAGGCACTTGCCACCACCCCAAGCTAATTTTGGTACTTTTAGTAGACATGGGGTTTCACCATGTTGGCCAGACTGGTCTCAAATCCATGACCTCAGGTGATCCACTCTCCTCGGTCTCCTGAAGTGCTGGGAGGCACAAGCCACCATGTATAGCCTCTCCCTTTTGATTAACTCAAAGTCAACTAATTTGGGGTCTTAATCACTATTTCAAAATCCCTCAAATTTTTCACATAACAGTCTCATCATGGTAACAAAATCCATAATAGTCAGTCTTTCCTATACTCAAGTGGAAGTGATTATAAAGGGTATATCTACCAGGGACAGGGAATCTTGGAAGCTATATTAAAATCCTTCCTACCATAGGCTACTCGTTACACAATGTTTATTTTATAATATTTTCAGATTATAAAACATTGATTATGAATCATATTGATTCATAATTGATTCACATATTGATTACAAAATTTAAGAAATATAGTGTATTAGTCAGTTCTCACACTGCAATAAATACACTACCTGAGACTATATAATTTATAAACCAAAGACGTTAAATTTGTCGAGGTCACCACCAGCGAGGGTCTGTACTGCAGACCCCGATTCAATGATGGATGAATAAAATACACTGACACACAGCTATTATGCTTTTCCAGTTCGACTGAGGGTCCGTGGCTGTTTACAGACTCCCTGGAGAGTGCTGTAAAGAGATAGCAACCTCCCGCCCCTCCCAGACAGTGAGATTCGCATTTAGTAAAGTTTAATTGACAAGGGCTTGAATCCACACCACTAGAGGTTGAAGAATAAAGCACAGGTTCTGATGCCCAAAGCAAACACCATTAGATGGTAATATACCTGGTGACCTCCCCTGAAGAGGGCCATCCATTTCAAAGGTTAGTTTTAAGACCACATGAGTAAATAAGCTAGCTAGTAAACTACTGACATTCCTTATTATTTGTGCCCTAATCTCTCATCTCTCCGGCTCTTGCAAAGAGACTCTGGCTGCCTTCAGCCAAGAAGTATAGAAAAAATCCATAGACCTTCCAAAAGGGTTTGAGACGATATTCTATAACTTTCTCTAATACTTTTCCCACCACCCTGAGTGAATTCCCACATAAATTGACTCACAGTTCCACACAGCTGAGGAACCCTCAGGAAACTTCTAATCATGGTGGAAGGAGAATGAAGAAGTAAGGCACATCTTACCATGGTGAAGCAAAAGAGGGAGAGAGTGTGAGGAAATGCCACATTTTAAAGCCATCAGCTCTCATGAGAACTCCCTCACTATCACAAGAACAGCATGGGGGAAATGGCCCCCATGATCCAAACACCTCCCACCAGGTCCTTTCCTCAAGAAGTGAAAATTACAATTCAAGATGAGATTGGGTGAGGACACAGAGCCAAACAATATCAACAGAAAAGAAAATATAAAATAAACATGTTCTGTATTTCACCATCTAAAGGTAATCATTACTAACCATTTTGGCATGGCTATTCTCTAATTTTTATATTTTCATGTGTATATATAAATGTGTTTTAACTGTTAAATCTTACTACACATACAATTTTGTATCTTAATTTTTCACTTAAAATATTAGAAATATATGTCCATATTTATAATATTTTAAAATAATTTCCCATGACTGTATAATATTAATCAGAGGAATTCATCATCATTTATTTAACCAATTGCTTGGGTTTATTTCCATTAACCATATTTTAACAATACTTGCAATGGGTACCTTTATATGTTATTCTTCACATGTCTATTTTGTTCAGATAAAGTTTCTCCTACAATGTGTTGATAGACATAATTTTTTATGCCTGTCTATATCTGTGCCCTTTGGTATGTGTTACAATGCCCTTTCCCATTGTTTCTGGGTCTGACTATATGACTTCTTTGCCAATGGGACAGTAGCAAACCTGATTCAAGCAGAGTACTAAACTAGACTTTGCACAATCTAACTTTCTTCCTTGGACCTCTACCACTGCCATGAAAATTTCCCAGGTTAGCCAGTGAAGTAATATGAGTATCATGTGAAGGACAAGTGATATTCCAGGGTAAGGTCATTCAGGAATGACAATCCACAGAGTACCACCAACTGACTGTACACGAAACGAGCCCAGTCAAGATCAGTTGAGCCTGGTCCAGATAAGCAGAATCACCTAGCTAACCCAAGGTCTCATGAGGAATAATAATTGGTTGTTGCTTCAAACAACTAAATATTGGGGATGGTTTGTTAACCACCAAAAGCTAACTAATACAAAGTTCTAGAAATGAACTGTAAAGGATACATTTAGAAATATTAAAAAATTACTAGCCAAATAATTATTTTGCAAAACTGTTATTTAAAAACTAGCTGAAAAAGTGAAATAAAATTTGCTTTCACAGAAAAAACAAGAAGCAACCTCCTTTGTAAACACATGAAGAATATTGTTGAGAAAAAAGGCAATCTAAACCATTGACTTGACACATGCTAACACCAGAGTGATATGAAATCATATATTCATTACGAGTTTCAGAATTTTTTTCTTGGACCTGACAAGATCCATGACTGCATTTCTTCAAGATACTAGTTGGGCAACATCCAACAAATATAACATCTTGTTTAAAACTTCTGAGGCATTAGATCTTTTGACACTTGGTGGCATGAGTAACACCCCAGACAAATAAGCCTCACACTGACACCAACATTCCCCTCTCTTCATTCCATTTAACTTAGTGAAGCAAAAACTTGACTGCATTTTAGTAGCAGTTAGCAGAGATCATTAACCATAAACACCCTTGTTTTCCTTTCTTTACATTTTTACATTCCTCAGAAACAAAGTCTTAAAGAGTCTCTGAAGGGAACAACCAATAGAATTAAAATGTGCACAAGTTGGGGGCCAAGTGATGGAATTTCATCCTTGGTAAACCTGTATATTCCCTTCATGCTGCTGACCAGCCAATCAAAAATACTTTTTTCAGGAATAAGCTATTATCCCTGCATAGGAGATTGCACAGCCAGGTTCAGAAGGCAGACTCATTCCCTAAGGCAACTATCAATGTCTATTGGAATTTATATATTAAAACCTAATGAGATTTAAGACTGACATGAAATATGATAAACTAATCAAGTCTTCATATTACCCTGGGTTTTAGTATTAGAAATAGTTGACAGTAATGGAATTAAAAACAAACTCGGAAATTGCATTTTTTTAAAATCAGTGTTAAGAGACTTCGTTCAGTTAAAAGAATACCATATTTTTCCCTTGAATAGCTAGCCTTTTTGGTTTGTTAAAAAATATTAATAATCTTTTTGGAAGAAGAGGCAATGTTAAGCTTATAAAAAGGGAAGAAATAAAAACAGATTACTCACTATATTTTCCATGTATTATTGCATGTAAATACAAAATAAAGGCACTAAAGCATTTGACTTAGATATATTGGAATTGACAACAACCAGTGTTAGATTGTAATGGGTTTTAATTAAAAGCATACAAATGACTTCCTCAATGTTTTATCTAGTACATTAATCTTTGTATTTTCCACCCCACCCCTATACACTGTTTTCTTCCTTCAGGAACATATATTTAATATAAAACAATAATTCATGATGCATTAAGTTATCAAAAAGGTTGATGCATTTTGTGAGCATAGGATTTCTTTTAAAAACATGCTTATTAGAATCATATTTAAAAATAAGTAAAACATGCAAGAAAAAATACTTTAATAGATTAAAGACAGCCACACATTATTTGCCCTTAATCCCATTAAAAAGCAATTGATAATTATATTTTCATTGCTTGGATATAATTTTGATTTAAGGCAATTGGTCCTTAGAACTTCAATTGATAATTTCAAATTATGGTTATAAATTATGGTTATTTGAAAAGAGTGATAATGGGGAGAAATTAATACACATGAAATTACAAAAATGGAAAGTCACTCAGGATTTGCTAGTTTCTTCCTTCACATATCAGCAGAAGGTGAAGAGGAATGGAATCAGAGAAATTATTTTACTAGGATAATCCAAAAACAAATATGGATTCTAGAAGACTTTGTACATTTTTTCTTTTTTAAATCCTTCTGTATATTTAAAATACTTAATCTCCCATTTTGATGAATTACTCAAATCTATATGTTTTAATATTCAGAGTCAACATCTATCATATAAATCATCTCGAATATTATAATAATTATTATTCAGTTTATTATTTCCCAGATTGATTTTCAGAAAATACCAATCCTTTAAGATATACACATATGCCAAAACAAAGGATATTTATGTGGGGAGAGATAAGTGTGAGAAAATCTTTAAAATATAATCTTCCTGAGATTTGATAAGATATAATATTAACATAGTACAGAAGCCAAGAAGTCCATTAATAGATAAAACAAACTAGCTGACTGTGAAACCTATTGTCTTTTCACAGGACTAGTGATATGTGGGCATAGTAAAAGAAAGAGTACATGTAAACATAGCTTCAGAAACTACAAATGAAATCAAAATGAAGAAAAAAATAATTAAAACTGAGCAGCCAATAGGCCAAATGCATATACACATACATGGCTACTTCTAAAGCTTTACATGTTTTTAAAATGTGGAAACAGAAACATGATATTTTCTTGATCCTGGCAAAAGTTTCTGCCAACTGCTTTTGTAGAATTCCTTTTGGCTTTAGAAGTCAGTTTAGGAACTGGGATATTTACACTTTTACCACTTGCATCTTTTTGTGTGACCTTGAGCAGATTAATTTTTCTGCCTCAGTTTTCTCCTATGTAAAATAGTAACAGTTTTCTCCTCTGTAAAATAAGACTGTAAGGGTTAATTGAATTAATATATCTAATGGGCTTAGAATGGTGAATTTTAAAATTAGTTAGCCATTGATACAATTGTTATTATTTTTATTATTTACTATTTCTTTGGCAATTCATTGGTATTCTTTGGGAATTGGTTGACTTTGAAGTATCACTCCAGTACAAACGTCTTAAATGAGGGATGTTTAAAATTGGATTAAAATAGTAGAAAGAAACAAGTGTTAAGCTTCCACTTTTGTGCACAGATCAAGGACCTCTTCAAATGCAGCAACAGTGTTTTGATTTTTAGAACAATTTCTTACACAATAAAAGAATGTATTTAAACACTTACAATGATAAATTATATGCAAAGTCCTCAGTTAACTGAGTTACATGTGATTCTAAACTTCACCAGCCTCCAAATAGCTGCTTTTACTGGGAGCAAGAGGGAAGATTTCATATTAAATGAAACTAACCTAATTAAATGGAACATTTCACAGTATCTCTTAAAATAGGCTACCTGTGTGTCAAGATCTCATAAACTGACAATTTGACCTGAAACATTTACCACATATTGCCTAACATTTTCCATTAAGATCCCACGATTTTATACATATCCAAAAATATATATGTGCATTTACTTGAGAAGACAAATTAAGCAATAGCTAATCTATCAGCACTGCTGTCTATAAAGCTATTATTTTGGAAAGAAGAGAATGAAGTCAAGAAAACTACTAGGCCAGGTGAATGTTAGGGGTGTATTGTGATGCCAAGTTTAAAAGAAGTGATCCATTTAGTCTTTTGGATAGGCAGGCAATAAAATTGGATGTAAGGAGAAATACCAGGGTGCCAGAAGTTAAGTATCTTTATCCTAATAGGATGGCTTTTACATTGTATGTGACTTTGAGTGAGTGTGTACATATAGAGGTATGCCTAAACAAAATTTTAGTTTAAAAAAGGTACAGAGTAATAGAGTTTATCACACTGGAATGTAAGGAATAATGTATGGTGTCCAAATTCATGCCAAGTTGTGACCTTGCTGATCTCACATTCAATTATCTCCCACAAAGTTTTGTCAACTCATAGCTCATATCACTTCTACCACCAGACATAAAAAGCAGCTGATTTGCATGTAGACAAGATAAGTTTTCTAGAGTGACTATTTTGGTAAGGCTTTTGTTTGGTCTGGAGAGTAAGGGTGCAATAAGACCACTAGGGGGCCTGTTGGAAAATAGAAATGATGGCGGCTGAAATACCTTGCTACAGAGAGAGAGTATTCACTGAATGTTGAACTCTCAATGGGCATAGTGGAAATAAAAACTAATGACCAAAAATGAAATAACAGGAGCAATAATATGGGACCTGAGCAGTGATGCAGGACAAAAGATATGACTTGGCAGCTGCCAAGAGAAGAAACTTTCCAAAAATAAACTGTATGTATAATGGGAATTATTCCAGTTTGGCATGCAATATGTGATGCATCCTTTCCCCTGCCTGACCTAGTAAAATCTTTAAACATTCATTCCTTATTAATGTTTGTACGAGTAGTTAATTTGAGGAAAGACAAGTCCTGTAATTCCATGGGAAGGAGCAATCTTTCAAGATGTTTTACTGTCATAATAAGTGGCATTTATAAAACATTTAATGCAACTACTTTAGAGGTGGATATTACTGTCCTTGAGTCCCAACTTTATAGATAAGAAAAACAAAGCCGCAGCAAAGTGAAATGACTTAATTGAATAATATGAAGATAAAAAATCTGAATTCAAGTCTTCTACTCCCACATTTAATATTCCTTTTTCTGATCATCAAGCCAATATGTATCATTGTTATACATGTATATATATAGAAATACATATACACATATATATGTGACATATTATTTTGGGACATATATTATTGAATGTACTCTTTGTTGGGCTGAAAAGAAAACTTATAAATTTGAAATTTACCTAACATAAATGTTCTAGTGAGAGAGGAAAAAGAAAAATAATTTCAACAAAAAGAAATTTTTAAAACTCTATACAGGGCTATAGCAGCTAAAAAGCACGGAATATTTTAGAAAATAATCAGGGTGGCTGTTTGACATTTGAAGGAGACAAAAGGACTCAGCCAGAGATAATACCTATATAGTGCATGACCTATATAAAATATCCATAGCACCAAGGGACAAGCTCAAAGAAACAACAAAAGAATGGAGAAGTCAGGGGAACCAGACTAACAGTGGGAGTAAAAATAAATCTTTCTTTAAACCCAGTGAGAGAGAAGGATCTTAGTGGAAAAAGACATTGCTTATGAAATAAATGCGACTGTAGCCACAGAACACTTGAGAGAACAAAAATCACAGGTTAACAAGTAAGAGTCACACATTTCAAGATTTTAGACATTAACTCTAACTATAGGCATATTTCAATTACTGCAGAAAAGTATTACACCTCACAGAATTTTTTTATAACAGATCCCAGGAAATATTTTCCAAAGGTACTGCCAGGGTATTTATTGAAAGGAGGCTACAGCCTTGGTGTGATAAAAGGGTCACTCTGGATTTTGTGTGAGTTTATGACTTGGGGGCAAGGCAGGAAGGGGTCAGATTTAAGCATAGAAAAATTTCCAAATTGGGGTCACAGTGACTGAAAGCCTGAGACATGCCTTGAGCAAGAAAGAACTGTAAACTAGATTCACTGAGTCTCAGTAATTTCCCAGATGAAATGGTGGGAGATGAGGGATAGAAAAAGATGATTACTTAGCTTGTGAGGTGTAATCAAAGACTCCAAGAAATTCAGCACAGAGTTGCCAAGACGACTGGCCAGAAAAGGTCCTGTTGAGATTATGATAATGATATTGACTGAACAAAAGAAATAAATGCATATAAAGCAGTCAGGGAGATCCTCATTAAAATTTTGGCATGCCATCTAGCATGCACTTTGTAAGCTGACTGACCTGTGTTATGCCTATACCTTCCAGCCATGGAAGAGAATGAAACTAATTGCTCCCTACCGGTAGGAGACTTGGAGCCAGTACAAATCTTCACTCTCTTTGAAGCCTTTCTTTAATTTCCTAAACATCTCATCTCAATCTTTTTTTGAGATTTATCATTGTAGGCTTTTTGCCATAGCATAAAAAGAGACAAGACATTTAAAGAGACTGTTAGGATGCCATGATATAGACCAGAGATCAGCAAACTGTGGCTTGTTAGTCATATCTGGCAATCTTGCTTATATTTTAGACTGTGAGCTAAAAATGGTTTTTAGTGTGTCTTAATGGTTGAGAAAAGTATTAAGGAATCATATTTTGTGTCATGAATAACTATATAAAATTTGATTTTGTGTCAATAAGGTTTCATTAGAACATATCCATATACATTTGTTTATGTACTGTCTATAGCTGCTTTCATGCTGCAATGAGAATCATCACAACAGAAACTCTGTGTCTTGCAAAGCCTAAAATATTTTCTCTCTGACCCTTTACAGAAAAAGTTTGTTGTATGTACTAAACAAATGTGTATATTTTGAATGTCATTAATTTATTGGGCAGTATTCATTTTACAAGCAATGCCCCTTTTCTACTGGATTCCTCTTTCTCTTTGTGATTTATGTTTTTCACTAAACTGCAAATGTATCAGAAAGAAGGTCTGTGTCTTCCACAGTTCTTTGCAGATGAGAAAGATTTAATACATCTGTATTAAATTAATAACTATTCCAAATAATTTGATGTGATTGTCGGGAAGTTACAATTATACATCTAATACTTGATAAAGTACAGCATTGGATAGGGTAAGTTGGCGCAAAATAAATGATGACATTTTCACTACCTTTGAGTGATTCATAATTTAATTAGTAAAACAATAACAATTCAGGAGCATCATCTACATAGTAATACAGGACATTATGTTATTTAAGTATCAAAATACCTGTTAGAGACAAAGATTCCATTATAACAATAGTAGACATTAATCACTATCATAATAACTATAATTCCTAAATGTTTGTTACATGCCAGCCACTTGGATAAATCCTAGATATGAATTATTTATTTAATCTTTACAATAAACCCTTGTGATAAATATTATTGCATTCTGATTTTTTAAATGGCAAAGCTATATTTTTAAGCCACAGGGACTGAGCTATGAGTTGGACCCAAACAACACATTCTTATTTTTAAAGCATACTTGATAAATATTAGCTATTTGATAAATCTTAGTCAGTTTGGAATCTGAAAATGTGCTAAGGGCACTAAAAGGGGAAGTATTAAATAAATGTGGACTTCAGAAATCAAGAGGAGTTTCTTCAATAAGAATGGGAACATATTGTATATGTGAAAAGAAGGAAGAAAGCCACTTAGGGATAGGAAGAAAGGAGGTAGGGTTATACACCACATGACGACATCACAGTCAATGACGAACCTCATCTATGACTTCGATCCCATGGATTATAATATTGTTTTTTTACTGTACCTTTTTCATATTTAGATATGTTTAGATACACAACTACCATTGTGTTGCAATTGCCTAAAATGTTCAGAACAATAAAATGTTATACAACTTTGTAGCGTAGGAGCAATAGGATACACCATATAGCCTAGGTGTGGAGTACGTTACACCATCTAGGGGATAGACAGTTGGTCCTGATGTCTCTTAGTGAATGTGATGGGACTGGTCTGCGTGTGTTAAATAAAACTGCAAGCTAGATTTAACTGAATTCAAATTCTGCTACTGCAACGACAACTACTTCTGAAGTCGTTTTTAAGATAATGCTCAGAGTAACAAAAAACCAAAAGGAAACAGACTTCAATGAACATCTGTCTTTTCCTCCATATTTCCAGTCTTCCTCTGACAGAATTTAATGGGGAGCAGAGGGCAAAGCAGAAAGGTAGTTCACAGAGTCTGAGATTGATCATAATCTTGAAAGACACAGTCTCTCGCACAATGAAATCACCTAACAACACATTTCTAAGGTATCACCATTGTTAAGTGATGCATAACTATAATTAAAAGAGCAAAAAAAAAAAAAAGGCTTGTTGTAAGGAGTGTGATTTGACTTTGTAATAACAACTCATATCATAATAGGATTTTACTTTAATTAACTGAAGAATCAAGGAATAAATTTGTATATATAATTTCCAAACTGAATAATGTCTTTTTGAGTTAACAAAGTTTTATTTACCATATTTCTGTTTCAAAGGTTTTCATTCAGAGGAGGGAGTAACCTACATATTTTTCTCTTCCAGAAATTATACTGACCATGGAAACAAAAAAAAGAAATTACTTTTTCTTTTCCTCTACTGTATTTCAAAAAGAGAATATAAAAGTAGATAGAAAGTGGCATATTGACATCATTAAAATTAGCAGCAGGAGCTGCAAAATGAATTAGTGCAGTTATGGGACTGCTCAAGTGTTACAGAATCAGAGCATCTTTGGGAAAAAAAAAATACCAACAACAACCACCCTTCAACTCTAGGTGAAGCCAGTTTGTTCAACTTAGCTCAGTCTTCCTTCATATTAAAAACAAAACCCACAGAGCTACTTTCTACTTCAAGTCTTTATCTCATTAAGATTTACACTTCAAGGGACAAGGTGAAGAGAAAAACAGTTAATGATAATTACATCTTCTCACCAATGGTGTATTACCTTCTTTTTATTTCAGTGGGCAATCTAATTCCACAATCTAAAAAGAATTCATTTCTTACTTAGTGAGAAACAAGATAATATTCCTACATGTAAGGTGTTCACAATGGCGTGATACAGAGCCTATTGACAATAGAAGTGATAAAAGGGACTACCTTGCTAGCATGATTTCAGATAATCAGAAATACTGACACCCTCACATGCCAATAAGACAAGTACCTAAAACTATGTGAGAAATCAAGTTCACCCATTGCATGCCATAGTAATGTACAATGCATTAATTCTGATTAATTAATTAACACTACTGCATTAATTCTTTTTGCTCTATAGCTGTTCATATTTATTTCTGTCTCACTAGCTAGATTGTGCCCACGTTGAGAGTAGAAAATATAATATAAAGTGTTTTCCATAGGTTATTTTACTTAACACTCAAACTATTATAAGAGGTAAATATTAGTAACCCACTTTTAAGGCATAAGACAATCAAGGCTCTGAGAAATTAAGGTACTTTCCATTATAATACGGATAATAAAAGGCTGAACCAGGACTGATACCCAGATCTCACTCCAAAGATCTCAAGTGCTTGGTTTTATGTATTTGATGTTATAGATACTCAACTCCCACACACATCTACTTAAACTTAGCATAGTATTTTTGCATATTGTAAATGTTTTCTTGATTGAGTAGTTAAAAAACAATCCATTAGAAACTGATTTCCATCACTCATAATTTAGGTGAATAAATATACAAAACTCACTTCTATACAAACTAAGATCTTCAGAACACCAAAAAAGAAGAGAGGAGAGTAATTCTACAGGCTTCAGGTAATTTATAATGTTTTACAAAGGCTACAGCAATATGGCAATATCTTGCAAATGTTACACTAATTGGTGATATATTGTATCCTATTAAAATCTTACCTTCTATCAGATTTTAGAGGTTCTGAGGTAGTCCAAAACTAAATATTCTTTAAAGTTTTACTTTTAAGCAAACTTCTGTTCAATTTCACTCATGTAGCAATATTTGAGTGGCCATATATAAGGAAAAATGTATGCAGATAGTTTCCTTGATGGCACAACAACTTTTTGCAGTATAATATCCCAAATGTTATTTTAATCTTATTTTCTGGCTGCTGATTTTTAAGTAACTTATTTCATTAATCTTTTTCTTTTGCTTACTAAAATAATAATTTATTTTTTTCCTACAGGGGAAGTATACCAGAGAATATGTGTATGTAATGGTGCTGTCATGATTTTATGCATCAGTAATATTTTTACATAATAGCATATGTAATGTATGATGCCCCCATCTATGCAATTTGTATTGGTTTCACAATAAACTATGCCAATTTGATCATTCCAAATTTCCCTGAATTTTTAGTGAATATAGTTGGCCTGCAACAATTAAAGGTAAAAGATTGCCATAGGTTACTCCCCAGTTCCCACACTCACTACCAGGTGTTATGTTCTGATTGAAAGCCATTGTCAGACCAAATTCTGCCATATCAAACATAAATTAGCAAACACACATACACAAAATTCTCATACTTTTTTTTTTTGGTAAATTCTGCAAAGTTCTTTAACTCTGTCCTTTTAGGCAGTCTGAAAATTTTTTTGTATCAAAAGTTTTTCTGAGATTGTTAAATACGTCACATACCCTTGGGGAAAACCCTTGGGAATGTCTTAGAAGGAACTTAGAAGAAGGAAGTCAGAAGTAACGGGTTTATAGGGACTTGTAGTCTGGTTTCAATTTTTTTTGAGGGAGACCTCTCAAGGTATGGAACTGATTGCAACTGGGAAAAGTTTGGTTTGTGACATAAGAGTTGAAGTCTGGTGGACACTGAGAAGTGAGGATCTTAGAGCAAAATAAGTAACATGTTTGTTAAGTAAGATTTTTACCCAAATGAATATATTATTGTCAGTAATAAACTGATTTGTAAAAGCTCTCTGAAGCAACTATTAAAATTATTTATTGATTTACAGTCTTATGTTACCAGGGAAAGATTTCTGCAAAAAAAAAAAAAAAAAAGGTAAGCCATGTTGCCATAGATGTTGACCAAGATCATCTCAATTCTCAAGACAAGTTGATAGGTCAACTATTCTTCTCATCAGAGCAATCTATGCAAACCTCCCTTAAGTGAAATGATATGTCACTGAATGGAGATGTAAATTCAAGGTACTTCATGGAGATTTTCAGACTGCTGGACTATTTAAATCCATTTTCTCTATTCATGGTTCAAACAGAAATAACAACACTTAGTCCACATTTCTAGTCAACTACATAATTTGAATGCCACTCAATTCAAGAAATATTACTTCTAGTGTCTGTTCAGCTAGTTTCTATATATCTGGTAATATCTTGAAAGACTTGCTGTAGCCACCTTGGGAATGCGTATTCCTAATAAATACTTAAGTTCTTTCAAAAGATGAGAGAATGCCTAATGTAAATTACTCATTTGTACAATCACTTCTAGAGCGTACTTAAAGTTCATTGATTCCCACATCTATTGATATCACTGAGAATTTAAAATTATTTACAGTAACTATAACATTTGCAACTGTATACAAGTGGTGAAGCAAGGTGCATGACATTAATTTAGAACTGTATTAGTATTAGTATTAATAAAATGAGTACTGTAGGTGGGTATCTTGCTGATGATAAGTAAATATAATAGTCCATCAGCTATCTTACTATGATATTTTTGCAAAGATACTTAAGAAAATATTTACCCTCAAACACAAAAATTACATATGACAATCACGTAAGTTTTATTTCTGGTTTATGATTTTAAACAATTGTCAACATTTTTTATTACTAAAATTTTTAAATATAGAAACTAAAGGAATCTTATGCTCAAAACATAGATTTAACAATTATTAACATTTTATCATAATTTCCACATCTGTTTTTCTATTATCTATCCAATGATTTCCTGAACACTTTCAAATGAAGTTTCAGAAATCATAACTCTTAACTCTTAAAATCTGAACCATGTATCTTGTGAAGAATTAGGACCCTCTCTAACTTAATCACAGTTGTTATTATTATACCATCTAGAAATATTATTGTCAATTTAGTCGTATCTAATACCCAAGTAACTTTCAAATTTTAAATTAATTTTAATGTTTTTTAGTAATTGAAATACATAATTTAAGCATATTCAAACTTAATTGTTCTACAGCAACACCTCAGATTGATGCATATCCATCTGAAATTGATATCTGTGATAATACAGGTTGAATATTTCTAATCCAAAAGTTTAAAATCTCAACTACTCGAAAATCCAAAACTTTTTTATACTAACATGATAATTTTATACAACATGATGTCCAAAGAAAATGCTCGTTGGAGCATTTTGAATTTGAGATTTTCAGATTTGGATCATTCAGCTGGTATGCAAATATTCTAAAATCTGAAAAAATTCAAAATCCAAAACACATTCAGTCATAAGCATTTCAGATAAGGGATATTTAGCCTGTAGATGGTTCTGTACAGGAGTTGTAAAGAAAGAATTTTTGAAATATTAAATCTTTAAGAAAATGTGCTTGAACAGTTAAATCAATGGCACACTTGTATAATAATAATTTATAATTTGCATTATAATTTGCATTATACTTAATGGAAGATGGAATTTTGTGATGTCTTGATATGCGCTCCATTAAAGTGTATTCTAGATTCTCATTTCAAAATATTTTGTAAGCCCTCTCATATTCTAATCAATCAATATCATTTCTTTTTTGAGTGAATTAAAAGGAAATAACTCATTTTAGTCTAAGTAATTGGGTTAATTTAAATTCAAGCTAACAGTCATATGTCTTAGGTGTCATATTCTTTAGTAATTGACTTTTAGTCTTCTTAACTCCATCTGAGAGGTTCGTGAGGAGTAATTAAATCCTTCAATTAATTTTTCAAGATCACCTTATATAATGTCATAACAAATCCATATAAATAGTATAGAACTCACCCAAAATTTGCTTTTATTGTTGAGACGGATGGCCCCCACCCCTACCACCACACATACACCATGAGAGTATGAAAAGGTTTATCACTCAAATAGTGGGGCTTTTTGGAAAGTGCAGGGCAGGTTTCAAAACTGGTCTCAATATGGATTACCAGGAGATTGCTTATCTTACTTGAGCTGTTATAACAAAATACTACAGACTGATTGCTTATCAATAACAGATTTATTTCACACAGTTCTAGAGGCTGGGAAGTACAAGATTAAGGGACGTGCAGATTTATTCACTGTCTGCTGAAGGTCTAATCTCTCTTAGATGGAGCTTTCTCACTGTGTTGCCATTTGGTGAAAGGAGCAAAGTAGCTTTCTAGGACTTTTTTACTAGGGCGCTGATTCCAGTCATGAAGACTCTGTTCTCTAATCTAATCACCTCCCAAAGGTCTCTAGTTCTTAACACCATTACCTTGAGGATTAGTTTTCAGTGCATGAATTTTGAGGCGACAAAACATTTAGACCACAGCACAGGTTAAGGTTTTTATGTTGTTTAGGGGATAGATTAGGACTGAGCATTTGCACACACAGCCAGGACCTTGTGTAGTTTGGACTTCCTGTCAATGCTATTGGAGGGACATCCAGGCCTTCTTATTAGCATACTCAGATGGGAGATAGAAGGGAAAGAGAGAGAAGTAAGCTGTAAAAGCTATCAGCAGTAAAACATCAAAAGATAAAGTCAGACACTTTATTACACATAAGTGAATTACTTGAAGGAAGCTGATTTGTGTTATTTTCCTCTACTCTTTCCATTGTCACATAAGGTTTCATAGCACCTAAGGAGAGGGAACACTACTGGCTTAAAATTTCCAAATTGATTCTTTAAATTTTCATCTTATATTAAAGAATAAAGGCAAGATATTCTTTTAAGCATGTATATTCCTTGAGATTATTTTCACAAGGGATATATGATAAAGAAAGAAAAAAACTATCACTCCATTATTACATATTGGTTTTAAAGTCCAGTAACTTTAACCAGAGTGATTTAAATAGTATACTTTCCTTAATATGAAACCTCCAGTCTTATAGAAAATGTATGTGTAAACCCAACCATTAATCTCCATTAGCCTCCTTGTTATCATACATATATGATATTTTCAAAGAAAAATGTGTTAATCTGTGGTTTGACTTTTGTTTATAAGTTTCATTAGGCAATATGTCAAGGAGACAATGTTAAATTAAAGGGGAAAAAAGAGCATAGTCAATTAAGTTGATTGAGAAGTAGTAGAATGTTATCAAACTGAGATTGACATTATCTAACCCTGTATGTTCACGTATAAGAGGCAATTCTAAGCAAATTCAATTCCTTTTGCAAAGTGCACTGACATTTTTCAGACTCTCAGGAAGAAGTCAAACACTGTGCTACAGGGAGTCAGAGCACGCCATGCAAACGTGAACCAAGATGCCATGCTCTTCTGAAGCTCATTGAAAAGTGAAAACAACATCTGAAAATATCCATTAGGCAGAAGCCTGGCTTCCAAGAGCTGAGCTGAAAGAACAAGAGTAGTTCAGCTGACAGCTGTGTCAGACAAGCAGATAGCAGAGTTCTTAAGAAAAACAACTCTTTGACTTTCCAGATAATAACAAAAAAGTAATTTTTGTCAGCTATGTGCTTCACTTCCTCTCCATTTCATACTCTTATCCTCAGCATTTTGTTGAAATATTTCATTGGAAACTCTGGTTTCCAGCTAAAGAAACTAGTATGGTTTTACATAACTACTTCATACTTTTTCAAGCAGGTTTTGCAGGTACATACACATGGAAATAACAGGAAACTGAGATTGCAACCAGAATGCGTTCTGGGTTGTCCTTTCTTTGTTGTTGTGCTTTTTAAAGCTATTCTTAAAGAATACACATGGCTTCTAGTTTTCCATATTTGTTGCCAATAGGAAATTATTCTTATTTCATTAAGTATGATATTTGAAAAATTAGATGAAGCAAAATATATAACTTATTTTAAAACACTATACCGTAAAAGGAAATTATCTATAATCTACTGGTTAGGAACATAATAATGACATTAGAATACTTGAATTCAAATTGATATCTATCATATTACTGTATAATTTGAATGAATAACATAGTTTCTGTCTCATCTCCTTTGACTAAACACTGAGTTCATTAGAAACTATCTCATGAATTATTGAGCGTTAAGTGGGGAAAAGGCCATAATGATATTAGAAAACGGCATGATGCTTGTCATTATTTTTATTATATTATGCTTGCTATTAACTTAGCTTATTAGTGTAACAAGAAACACTGCTTTCAGTAACATTCCTATACATTTTCAATAAACTTTACCTTTCCTTTACCTTTATTGCCACCTATAATGCAAGACTCAAAGTTGTGCATACCTATGTGTTTGTTCAGGTTGTCATTACCTCCAAATGTCTGAATTTAGAACATTTTTGATTCCAGGAAAATGGTATTACCCTTTCTTTCAGAGATGATGCTTTCTGATCATCTATTCTGCTTCCTCTCTTATTCTGCACCCATAGCTGGACTACAATTTTTGGCATCCTCAGCAGGCAGGTATTACAATGTGGCTGACATAGCTTACGGGGACAGAAATAATGCCCTCCACATTCAGACAAGACCCTTAATGCCCTCCCATAGGTCAGTCTTTTGGTTCTTCCCACCCTGTTGACTTCATGTAGAAGAGTAAGGCAATAATGGAATTCGCATTTTCAATATGAAAAGAACACAAGATAAAAGGAGTTGGGGTCTTTAAACCACATCTTCACACAGGGCTGCTGACCTATCAGAATCACTGTTTGTACTTAAACAATTGAAAAATGAACTTCACTTTGGTTAGCCTCTGATATTTTGGAGTGTAACTGTTATAGCAGCTGTTATTACCTGAATTAAAATATCTGTCAAGATGGAAAAATCTATCATATTTGTACAAAATTTTAAAGCCAGGACAAATACCCAAATTATCTATACATTGACAAAGTTTATTTTAAAAAGCTTTCATGGACTGTTATCAATAAAATAACACAAATTTTTATCTCTTTTTTCATACGTTAAAACTTTATTTTTATCTAGCTGGTGACTGGAATTTTCCTCCTATTACTTCTTAAGAGTTACCAGAAGCCGACATGTGAGTGACATCTAAAGTAGAAACCAAATTCTGTGAAGCATGAGTCTTTCATTAAGTTTTATCTGTGTAGGCAAAATGGATATATGAAAATTATATGGGGCTTAGAATTAGCCAGATCTAGGTTTAAATCCTAGTGCTAATATTTTTTTCTGTGCACTGTTGGGCAAGTTACTTACTGAAACTCAAGTATATAGTTCCCCAAATGGGAATAATAATAGTAACTATACTAAAATAATCAACATAGAATTCAGTACATGCTTCTATAATATATACTTTTATACTCATATAGGATAGAAAAAGAAAGAAATCAATATTTACTGAGTGTACGGTCCCCCAGTTCACCCAGATTTCTTTCTGTATTCTGAGAAACCCTGTGTTCTGAAAGTATCGCCTTGACTGCTCTGTGATCTGGCCAGCTGCCTGTTTTCCCGAACAGACTTGAGCTCTAGTTGGGACATTGGATATTCCCAGGTGCTGATGAAGCAGCTGCTTCTGTTGCTTCTAGAAAACACTGAGAGATTAACTCTGCTGCTAAACATGTAGAAACTAGCCCCAGCCCTGAGCCAAATTCCTAAAGCCCCATATAAACTGCATAACCTGCTCCCTTACTGAGAACCTACCTAAGTAGAACAACTCTTTCTTCCCCTATCCATCATGAGAACTGCTACAGCATTCTGGATGTAAATTCCCCTTATAAATGCTTTGGACGGATCACTCTGGCATTTAGTGCTTCTTTCTTTGGAATTACAACCATCTCCCTCTCTGGACAATTGGGGTTAATTTTTTTTTTTTTTTTTTTTTTTTTTTTTTTTTTTTTAAGAGAATTACCCTGAGCCAAATTTAGGGGCAAATGATTTAATTATTAAAATAATTTAGACAGTCCAACAAGTAAGG
>CAUYLG010010612.1:0-34785 GCA_963573385.1 Cacajao melanocephalus | reverse complement strand
ATTTTTAGACTGCATTCTAGCCTGGGCAATAGAACAAGAATCCCGTTCTCTTTCCCTCTTTCTCTTCCTCTTTCTTTCTCTCTTACATTCTTTTTTTTCTTTCTTTCACTCTCACTTTCTTTCCTCTCTTTTTCTTTCTTTAAAAAAAAAAATATTCTTTTTCCAGGATTCAGTTCAGGGTACCATGTATAATGTAGTTGTCATGTTTCCCCAGTCTCTTCCATTCTGTGACAGTTTCTCAGTCTTTCTTTTTTGTGACCTGTGGAATGTACTCTAATCTGGGTATTTCTGACATTTTTCTCATGATTAGACTAGAGTTATTTGGGTATTTTGAAAGAATACCACAGAAGTGAAGGCTTGTCCCATCACATATCAGTGGATATGTGATATCCATATGATGATGTTAACCTTCATTACTTGGATACAGTACTGTTTGCCAAGTTTCTTTACTGAAAATGTACTATTTTTTCCCTTTTCTTACTCTAATTTTTGAAAGTGAGTCTCTAAGTCTAGTCAGCTGTCACTGGGGATGGGTGTTTGGGAAGAGGGAGATGGAGTTAAGAACCACCAGCAGGAGGGAGAATATTTGCAATTCTATATGAAGATTTGTTGTCTCTTTATTCTTCTTTTTATTTTTTATTTATGTCATCATTTGTATCTTAATGGACTCGTATATTTCATAGTTTGGGTTATAATTCATTGCTATGTTATCTACTTTGATGCTTAAAACTATGTTAGTTTTTGTTATTGGGAACTCATTCAGATTGATGCTTATGTCCTTTTGACATGCCCCCATAGTTTGACTACTTACTTATCCTCTGGTACTACAAGATTTGCCTCAGCTCTTGTTTGTTTGTTGTTTGACATTCATTCACCACCTTTGTTTTTATTTTTATAGTCAGTGAACTTACCCTGATATATTACTGTTGTTCCAAAGTCCATAGTTTACATGGGAGTTCACTCCAGGTGGTCTACATTCTATGCTTTTGGACAAATGACGTATATTTTCCATTATAGTAACATACAGAATAGTTTTTGCTGCCCTAAAACTTTCCTATGCTCTGCTTAGCCATCCTTCCTTCCTAACCGCTGATAACCATTGATCTTTTTACTATCTCCATAGTTTAGCCTTTTCTAGAATATCATTTGGTTGGAATCATACACAATAGATCTTTTAGATTGGCTTCTTTTACTTAGTAATATGAATTTAAAGTTCCTCCAGGTCTTTTCATGGCTGGATAGCTCCTTTGTTTTAGTGTTAAGTAATATTCTGTTGCCTGGATGTAACACAATTTACCAGTTCACCTGTTGAAAGACATCTTTTGGTTGTTTCCAAGTTTTGGCAAATTTCCATGGGTTATTTTTTATTTTCCCTTCTCTTGTCCTAAAAATTAGTTATTTCTCTAAAGAGCCCTGATTCCTTTTATTAGAAGATGGTATTTAGAAGCCAGGATTGGGTCACTGCATATGTTTGTTGTTACTGAGAGATTATTGCTTCTAAGCCTTTCCGTAGACAGAGATTTTATTTTATTTTTTAACTAGAGAAAGTTAAGTGGGTTTTGTTTTTCTTTTTCACATTTTTTTTTTTTTTTTTTTTTTTTGAGACAGAGTCTCACTCTTGTTGCCTAGGCTGGAGTGCAATGGCACGATCTCGGCTCACTGTAACCAGTGCCTCCAGGTTCAAGTGTTTCTCCTGTCTCAGCCTCCCAAGTAGCTGGGATTACAGTTGGCCGCCACCATGCTCAGCTAATTTTTTGTATTTTTAGTAGAGACGGGCTTTCACAATGTTGGTCAGGATAGTCTCGAACTCCTGACCTCAGGCAATCCACCTGCCTTGGCCTCCTAAAGTAGTGGGATTGCAGGTGTGAGCTTCTGCGCCCGGCTGCTAAATGGGTTTTCATTGCATTTGGCTTATGAATATAATTTGCAAGTGGTAAGCTCATCCCAAGAGAGATCTAAATTGTAAAACCTGCAATTAAGAAATGTCGCATAATGAAGTATTCCAGTTCTTATCAGTTAAAGTCAGAATTGGAAAAAAGCTCAGCCTAAAAAGAAAGCATTTTCATTATTGTTACAGGGATTTTTTTTCCTTCTTGGGCATTTTTGTGCTAAGCCATGAAGTCAAGCATATTTTAGGTTAAAACTGATGCTTTTCTCTTGAATGTTGTTGGAATGATAAATTGGTACCAGTTTTCTAGAGGAATACCTTTTTACCCAGAATTTCATTTCTAGGAATTTTTCTTAAGGAAATTATCTAACAGCTCTGCAGCCTAAACAGAAGTGTTGAAAACAACTTTATTTATAATAGTGAAAAATTACTTGTAATCTAAATGTCCATTCAAGATCTGTTAACCCTCAGTATACCAAGAAAAATAGTCATCATCATTTATTATCTGGGGCTAATGGACCTTATTTTTAAAAAATATTTTAAAGCCATCTTGTAGTTAGTACACAGAAGTATAAATAAAGGGACAGTGAAGATCAACTTTATTAGAAATTTTCAGAAGAATTTAAACATAGCAAGTCAAAAAATATTAAACTGTTATATTGAGAGATAGCATACATGGCCTAAAGTTCATCAATTATGAAGTGTACAGTTCAGTGGGTTTTAGCATATTTTGCAGATGTTCAGATATCACCATTATAATTTTAGAATACTTTCTAATATTTATAATTTTGAGGTACTTTTATCACCCTTAAAAGATAAATTTTTCCCATTAGCATTCACTCCCTGTCCACTTTTTTGCCCCTACTCCTGGGCAACCACTAATCTAAGTTCTCTCTCTATGAATTTGCCTATTCTGGACATTTTATCATATACAAATAGAATCACACAGTAAATTGTATTTCGTGACTAGTTTATTTCATTTAGCAGATGTTTTCAAAGTTCATCCAATTTGCAGCATGTATCAGTACTTCATTCCTTTTTATTGCCAAATAGATTTCCATTACATGGGTATATAATATTTTGCTTCATTTATCAGATAATGAGCATTTGGGTTGTTTCTACTTTTGGCTCTTATAAATAATGTTGCTGTGAACATTTAGGTAGAAGTTTTTGTGTGGACATGTTGTCATTTTTCTTTGGTAGATACCTAGGAGCGAAATTAATGGGTCACGTAGTAACTGTGTTTAACTGTGTAAGGAATTGCTAGACTGTTTTCCACAGAGGCTGGACCATGTTACAGTCCCACCAGCAATAGCAAAAGCATTCCAGTTTCTCCACATCCTTGCAAATGCTTATTGTCTTTTTTATTGTAGCCATTCTAATAGGTGTAGAGTAGTATCTCATGATTTTGACTTGCATTCCCCTGACTACTAATGATGGGTTTTCATCATTAAGCTCAATAAGCACATGAAAAAATGTGGAGCATCTTTTCATGTGCCCGTTGGCCATTTGTATATATTTTATTTAGAAAAATGTCTATTTAAGTCCTTGAGTTATCTTTAAAATTGGGTTGTCTTTTTATTGAGTTTTGAGAGTTCTCCACCCCTCCTACCCCCAAGAAGGAGTCTTGCTCTTTTCCCAGGCTGGGGTGTAGTGGCACGATCTCAGCTCACTGCAACCTCCATCTCCTGGGTTCAAGCAATTCTCCTGTCTCAGCCTCCTGAGTAGCTGGGATTACAGGCGTGTACCACCACACCTGGCTAATTTTTTTTGTGTGTGTTTTTAGTAGACATGGGGTTTCACCATGTTGGCCAGGCTGTTCTTGAACTCCTAACCTTGTGATACATCCCACTCTGCCTCCCAAAGTGCTAGGATTACAGGCGTGAGCCACTGAACCTGACGAGAGTTCTTTATACATTCTGCATACAAGTCCTTTATTAAATACATGATTGGCTAATATTTTTTTCCCGTTTGGTGTATTTTCTTTTCACATTCTTATTATTGCCAAACTCAGATTTTCATTTCACTTTTCTGAGTTTTGAAAATACTCCAGATGGGTGTAGCCTATTGAGTGCAACTAACTGCTGAATACTGCCATGCATGAACCTGGAACATATGCTGTCCTTTGAATACTGATTCCAGATTTTTAAATAACATCTTTAATAGGCTCTAACGTATTATTACTTCTGAATCTTGCACTTACATTATCAGAAAAACCATACTTTTGAGTATTTTGTCAACTTATAATTTTGTTGAAGGGAGAGTGGCCATGTTTTTTGTCTCATAATTGCAAAACATTTTTACTTTCAAATTGTACACCAATTAGAATGATCAAATTAATGAATTCTTCTATTTCTGTATCATCTTTTTTTCCCCAGACACCTTTATAAAATACTTACTTCAGCATTTTTTCACTTATTAACCCTATCAAGTAAATATTGGTGCACAGATATCATAAGTGATGAAGAATATTGCCACATATCCTCTTAGAAAATGGGATGGTCCAAGTTCTTGTAAATTATTACATAATGAAATTGTTATTGTGAAATGACTCATGGGATGAAAATACGGAATTTGTATTTTGTCTTGAAATGTATTATTCACTTAGCAGTTCTTATGTTTGGAAAAATTCATTTAGATCGATATCATTATCTGAAAGCTCTTTGTCTGAGATTTCACTTACACAACCAATTTTACCATCGTCATTAGAGAGTAGATTGTCAACCAGCTGCATGTCTTTTGCCTATAATCCCAGGACTTTGGGAGGCTGAGGTAGAAGGATAACTTGAGGCCATAAGTTTGAGACTAGCTTGCGCAACATGTGAGAGACCCTATCTAAAAAAAAAAAAAAAAAAAAAAAAAATAAGCTGGATGTAGTGGCACATACCAGTATTCCAAGCTAGTTGGGATGCTAAGGCAGGAGGGTGCTTAAGCCCAGGAGATTGAGGCTGCAGTGAGCTATGATTATGCCACTGCACTCCAGCCTGGGCAACAAAAAGGGGAGGAGATTGTTACTGTCTTTTTGCATTCATATTTTGATTTTTCTAGTAACTATGAAATACCTTTATCATTTTTATTCTTTTTGTTATTATGAGTAAAAAAATAAAGATCTAAATTCTGAAGTATGATCTGCAAAAACTACAAAAGAGGCTGCAACAATGTATCCAGCCTTTTCTTCACCTTCTTGAAAGATGACACAGTTCTGCAGTGGCTTATGCCTGCAATTGTAACACTTTTGAGACGTTGAGGCGGGAGGATCACTTGAGGCCAGGAGTTCAGGACCATCCTAGGCAACATAGATCTAGTCTCTACAAAGAAACCCAAAAACCAAGCATGGTGGCATGTACCTGTAGTCGTAGCTACTTGGGAGAGTAAGGCAAGAAGATTGCTAGAGCCCAGGAGTGGCAAACACCAGTGAGCTGTCATCACAACACTGCACTCCAGCCTGGGCAACAGAATGAAACCCCACCTCTTTTTTTTTTAAAAAAAAAAAAAGATGATACAGTAAGAAAACTGAAGTTGATGTAATGTTGATAATTTATCTCACTGTTGCATTTTCCTTTTAGGCACCCATCATTCTTCTGGTTTCTTTTCTTTTTTCTATTTTTTTTTTTTTTTTGAGGTTGAGTCTCACTCATGTCATCCAGGCGGGAGTGCAGTGGCACATCTGGGCTCACTGCAACCTCCGCCTCCCAGGTTCAAGCAATTCTCCTGTCTCAGTCTTCTGAGTAGCTGAGATTACAGATCCCTGCCACCATGCCTGGCTAGTTTTTTTGTATTTTTAACAGAGATCGGGTTTCACCATGTTGGCCAGGCTGGTCTCTAATTCTTGACCTCAGTTGATCCACCTGCCTTGGCCTCCCCAGGTGCTAAGATTACAGGCGTAAGCCACCACACCTGGCCCATGAGCCACTGCGCCGGCCTATTTTCTTAATGTTTTACTCTTGTTTAACATAATTAGGAACAATTAGTAATGAGGAATAATTACTGAAATGATGAAATGGCAAAATGTTTTAAGATAAGAAAAATAACACCAAACCCCATATATATCTTAGATTTATGAAAGGATATATATTCTTTTTTTTAATAGAAATTTTTGTTTTTATGGTTTACCTCCATAGTTGTTTGAACCATGTCCCTAAAAAAGACAAGTTCTAACCTGTGAATGCAACTTTGTCTAGAAACAGGGTCTAGACAGGTGTAATCAAGCTAAGATGAAGTCATACTGGATTAGGGTGTGCCCTAAATCCAGTGACTAGTATTTTTATAAGAGAAAGGAAAGGAGATTTGAATACAGAGACGTAGGAGACACACACACAGAGGGAAGAATGCTAAGATAGAGCATTCTGTGAAGTTAAAGCAGAGATTTGAGTGATGCCAAGGATTGCTGAGAGCCACAAGAAACCAAGAAGAGACAAAGAAGGATTCCTCACCTTCAGAGGAAGCATGGCCTTGCCAGCACTTTGATTTCAGACTTGTAGTCTCACAGCTGAGAGAATACATTTCTGTTATTTTAAGCCAACAGAATGTAGCAATTTAACATGGCAGCCTTAGGAAACTAATACAGCCTTTAAGAGTATATGAGTCATGAATTATTTTTTATAAATATTTAAAATATTTTAAAAATATTAACTATTTTTATAAATAGAACTGTTTGACAGACTCAAACTAAAATTGGGTATAATGAGTCCTGGCAGTATATTGAGAGTTAAATTATTTATGATTTGTTCATATAATGGATTACTGTACAGCCATTGAGATTGATGGTAAGTCTCTATGTCATGCTGTTTTTTAAGAAGTGGTTATGAAACAGGAGGTAGAGTGTGATTCTGGTTTTTTTTAACTGGGCACATGTATTCATAGGAAAAGAATCGGAAAGAATAAATAACAATATTCATCTTGTAAAAATGGCTATTTCTGCTCATTTTTATTTCCTTCCTCAAATTTATTTTTTCAGATTTGAAAAATTAGTGTTCATTACTCTTATAATCAGGAAAAAACTTAGTTATTTTTATTTTGGGGGAATCAGTTTGGGCTTTGGGCTGATTTCATTCCTGTTTGATTGACTAGTTTGTGATTGGTACATGAAATCCTAAATTATTTCCCTTTGGTTGTTTAATTTGTTCAGATAATGAGCTCGGAAGCCATGAAACATTCACACTCAGGGTGCTCTTATCCTGTTTTGTGGCTCTGGTGTGAATGTCCATGTGAATCTGAGTTAAACCTTTACAATTGGGTGTGAAACTGACTTCCCATCTGCTCATATGACTTTCTCATTCTTCATCCCCTTGATACTTAGATACTTACCTGAATTTTATTCATTTAGTTCATTGGATTTTCAAGATCTTTTTGATTATGATTCGAGTCTTGCATGTTTGCATTCTAATGCTGTTCTCTATGGTATTAGACTGGTTTTTCCTTATGTGGTCATTCCTAAAGGCTCAATTGAAATATGACTTTCTACTTGACTCTCTTCCTGTTTCTCATAGAAAATATTTTTATCTTTTTCTGTTCTTTTATAATACTCACTCATTTCATGTCATAAAGAAAAGAAATTCCTTGTTTTTAAAAATTTAGCCACTTTGTAGCTTTTTTTTTTCATATGTAATTCTCCAAGGTTATAAATCCCTTGAAGACATGTCTTTCTTGGCTCCATGTCCTCATAATCACTAGCAAGTAGTACTTAAATGGAATTTGTAAAGGGCAAATTCTCATTCTTTTATAATTTTCCTCTACTGTTTATACAGTCGTTCTCCATATATCTGAGGGCGAGTGGTTCCAGGATCCCTCTTCAGATACTAAAATTGCAGATGCTCACATATTTGCATATATCCTAGGCATGTCCTTCCATATATTTGCAGTTAATCTCTAGATTTCTGTTAATACCTGTAACAATTAAATGCTATGTGAATAGTTATACTGTATTTGAAAATTTTGTAATTTTTTATTGTATTATTTTTTCTTTTTCCCAAATATTTTCAATCGGAAGCCAGTTGAATCTGTAAATGCAGGGGGCCAACTAGTACTAGTGTTGAGCCCACAATGGGAATTAAGTCTATGTTAATCATTCCTTTTGCAATTACATCACTGTGAAACCTGAGATCTTTATTGTTAGTGTTAACTGAATGTGTGTGAATGATGATAAATACACTTCTTTTAAAGGTGTATTAAATAAGTTCAAAGCTAACCCTGTGTAGCTAGAAATATGAATGAACAGACTATTGGTATAAATGACTCAGGAACTTCTTTGTAAACACCTTGCCAGTTTCATTTTTTTTGTATAATATTGACAGAAGACAAGTGTTTCTGGCACATCGATCAGCAAGTGCAAAGGCTTTTAGATAGAAATATTTAGCTTGCTTGGGTTCAAATACAGAGAATGTGGATATCTTAGTTAACCAGGGGTTGGCTGTCGCCAGGTGAATTTGATGGAAGTAAGTAGGCTTAGAAGGTTATAATGATGAACCAAGGAATCTGCGCTGGGTAAGAAGTGAGGAAATGGAGGGTAATAATGGAAAAAGTGATGGACATAAATAATTGGAGGTATTAATGAAAAATTTTTGCAGTAGAAATACTAGAGTAAAAACCTGGATGAATATGAGGTGGTAAAGTATTGCTCTCGTGAAATTCATATTTCTAACATGGATTCTTTGCTCAGCTCTCCACCTGTGAACTGAAATGTCAGTTGTCTTTTTTGATTGAGTTATAAGCACCTCAAACTCAACATGTTCAAAATGAAATTCATTATCTCATTCTCTAAATCTGCTTTTTCCTGAATTCCCTGTCTCAGGAAGTGGCATTACCAGCCTTCCAGTTCGTCAGACCAGATTTATGGAAATCATTCTAAATTCTTGATCCATATCTTGTGCATTTTTTCTGTCATTTGCTTCCATGTTCCTTTGCTTCAGCTATCCTAAACTGCTTATAATATTCTAAGCATATCATCCTGTTTCACACATTTGTATTCCTTTGCATATACTGTTTTTCTGCCTGGAATTTGCTTTTGCCATGCCTTTGTCTGGCTAACTCCTTCATTAGTCTAAACTCAGCTTAAAAATGGTGTCACCCAGAACCCTACTACCGCCATCACCTCTTCCTTGCCTAAATATATATAAAGTCTTTAATCTATATCTTGTTCCTCTTTGTCATCATAGCTTCTGTTACTATCACATTGCCTGATCCAGGGCTCAAAAATCAGTCTCAGTTCAGTTTATTGAGAAACTGTGTGCCAAGAAGTAGGCTAGGTTCTGGGATACAGAGATGAACAAGATAGGTACGATTTTAACCTTCATGACCCTACAGAGTCTTATGAGAAAGATGGGCATTAAACAAGAAATTAGCAGTGTGATTGCTGTTATAAAAAACACTGTCCTGAGGGCAAGAAGAGCATATGTGAAGGAAATTTTGCCTTGTCTAGGTTGAATTGAATTTAGAGCTAACCTTATCAGTAGAGTGATTACACGGAAGTGCATTTTTAAATGTCACTCATATTTAGTGACCACTGGCTGTTACTTTTGATGTGGATTCTATTGCTTTTGTATTCTTGGACAAACAGAAATCCAGTTAATGTAGCTCCTTCTCCCCATTATTGTAGAGCATTTTATGGTATATAATTTTTTAGTTATCCTAATATATGTTATTTGTATTTGACTCTGGAATGTCTCTGTACTTTTATGTCATGTTTGATATATTATACTCAAATAAATTCTATTTAGCCAAATCATCAAAAGATAGAACATTGTAGCTTTTCTGCCTTTTCTTTATCAACTTCCAAATATTTAGAATGTTTTATAAATCTTTACATGAAGAAGTTGTTCCTTTGTAACCTGTCTGACTTTTCATGCCCCCAGAGAAATAGTTGAAGATACTGGTTATGTTTAGTACAGGGAAGACTAAGAGGAGACATGGTTTTATAGTTGTTGAAGTCTATCTGGTGGGTTTCTGTAAGAGATAAATAGACAAGTAAATGATTTTTTAAAAAACAACTTTATTGAGATATAATTCACATACCATAAAATTCATCCATTAAAAATCTATAATTAAGGCCAGGTGTAGTGGCTCAGGCCTGTAATCCCAGGGCATTGGGAGGCTGAGGCAAGAGGATGGCTTGAGCCCAGAGTTTGAGACTAGTCTGGTCAATAGGAAGACCCCATCTTCAGTTTTTTTTTAGCCAGGCATGGTGGTGCACCCCTGTAGACCCAGCTGCTTTAGAGGCTGAGGCAGGAGGATTGCTTGAGCCCAGGATTCAAGGCTGCAGTGAGCTATGAACATACCACTGTACTCCAGCCAGAGCGACAGAGCAGGACCCTGTCTCTTAAAAAAAATAAAAGTAAACAACTCATTCATTTTTACTGTGATCAGAAAGTTGTGCAACCATCAACATTATCTAATTTTGTAACCTTTTCATCACTCCAAAAAGAAACTCCAAACCCATTAGCAGTCACTTCCCATTTCCTTCTGCCCCCAGCCCCTGGCAAACACTACTGAATCAGAAACCCTGGGAGTGGGACCTCCCAATCTGTGTCACAGACCCCCAGGTGATGCTAATGCTGAGAATCACAGATTTAGAGAAAGATGCTTTGTTCCCTGCGTGGTGAGGACATCTGGCTTCTAGCTATGCTGGTGGGTGGGGGAGCATTTACTGTTCCATATGCAAACTCTTAATGCTTCCCTGTTTCTCCCACCCCCCGTCTCACCAAGGTTCTGTGTGCTGGTCACCTCCCTTCTGCTGCAGCATACATCAGCTTCCATGCTTTGCCATATTGATCATCACTCAGCCATCTGTTTTCTGTCCTTCAGTAATTTGTTGTGATCTCTTGTCCACTGAAGGACCCCTTCATGTTTCTTCCTTTTAGTTTTTTTTATTATTATTTTAAAGTTGTCTCAGGAAGAAGCGAATATAAATATCTGCTTAATTCACCATTTTAAGTTCATTTTTACTAGTTTGAATGGTATTAATTTGCTTTTCTTGATTGCTAGTTGGGTTACACATTATTTGCATAATGATTTAGTGTCTCTGTCTAATATGCTAACTCTGCAGTGTCTGCGTGCCACCTTTGGAAATCTAAATACTGGATTCTCTACCCATTTCTAGTATGGGAATTCCTTTGTGAAGGGAATACTAACCTGCCTTTTCTCCCCTTCAAGTGTTCCGTTATCTAATTCACTGAGGCCTTGCTAAGCAGAAAAAGTATCTGAAGGATTGAGTGCCTTTGTAATAAGCAAGTTTCATGTGAGTTGTTTAAAAAAATAAATCCCAGTGAGTCTTTTGAGCAATTACAGAAATAGAACACATTGTGCCTGAAATGCAGTGCCTGTTGATACTCTCTAAAAGCAAATGCGTGTTACTATAGTGAGATGTGTTAGGCAGTTTTTACACTACTATAAAGAAGTACCTGATTGGGCACATTGGGTCATGCCTGTAATCCCCCACTTCGGGAGGCTGAGGCGGACAGATCGCTTCAGCCCAGCAATTTGAGACCAGCCTGGGCAACATGGCAAAACCCCATCTCTATAAAAAATACCAAAATTAGCCAGACAGATGGCATGCACCTGTAGTCTCAGCTACTTGGGAGGCTAAGACTAGAGGACTTACTGAGTCTGGGAGGTCAAGGCTGCAGCGAACAGAGATCATGCCACTGCACTTTAGCCTGGGTGACAGAGTGAGACCCTGTCTCAAAAAAAAAGAGAAATACCTGAGACTGGGTAATTTGTAAGAAAATAGGTTTAATTGGCTAACAATTCTGTAGGCTGTACAGGAAGCACAGTGGTATCTGCTTCTCATGAGGTTTCAGGAAACTTCCAATCATGGCAGAAGGCAAAGGAGTATGCCTCTCACATGAGGAGAATGGGAGAAAGAGTGTGTGTGGGGGAGTGTGTCATGCGCTTTTAAATGGTCAGATCACGTGAGAACCCACCATCACAAACACAGTACCAAACCATGAGGGATCCGCCCCCATGATCCAGACACCTCCCACAGGGCCCCACCTCCAGCATTGGATATTACAATTCAACATGAGACTTGGGCAGAGACAAGTATCCAAACTACATCATGAGGCATCAGATTGATCTTTAGTAACTAGACCAATATGGACAGTAATTGGAGTTATAAAAAGCAAGACTGATGTTATTTTAGGTATTCCAAAATCATGTCCAAATTCTGTTTTGCTCAGGTGGCTTGCTTTTTTGTTGTGGTTGTTTTTTGTTTGTTTTTTGAGATGGGGTCTTCCTTTGTTTCTCAGGCTGTAGCGGATGCAGTGGCTATTCGTAGGCTGAGTCATAGGACACTGCAGCCTTAAACTCCTAGGATCAAGTGATCCTTCTGCCACAACTTGAGTAGCTGGAACTGCAGACGCAGACCACCACTACTGGTTTTAATTATTTTTTTAGGAGAAGGCAAAAAAAAATCTATGTGTTAGTTTGCAGAATTTAGGTTGGGTTGGAAACAGGATTTTTCTCATTTTGACATTTTTTTCCAACATGTTTTCTTCTACTGAAAATAACTATAGTTATTTAATCAGCAGTAACTTCAGTGTTCACCCACAGTGTAATTGTGTTGGATACCAATGAGGATGTTAAGAACATGGGATATGCTGATGAGGATGTGGAGAAAAGGGAACCCTCATATACTGTTGGTGGAAATGTAAATTAGTACAACTACTGTGGAGGACAGTTTGGAGGCTCCTCAAAAAATTGAAAATAGAACTACCATACAATTCAGCAATCTTACTGCTGGGTATATATCCAAAAGAAAGGAAATCAGTCTATCAAAGAGATATCTCCACTCCCCTGTTTGTGGCAGCACTGTTCACAGTAGCCAAGATTTGGAAGCAACCTAAGTGTCCATCAATAGATGGATGGATAAAGAAAAAATGCTACTTATACAAAATGGAGTACTGTACAACCATAAAAAAAATGAGATTCTGTTACTTAGGCTGATGTGGATGGAACTAGAGGTCATTATGTTAAGTAAAATAAGCCAGACACAGAAAGGCAGACTTCACATGTTCTTACTTATTTGTGGTATCTAAAAATTAATTGAACTCATGGGGAGAGAGAATAGGACGGTTACCAGAGGGTACTGGGCAGGTGTGCAAGTGAGGTGGGATGGTTAATAGGTACAAAAAAAGAAATAGAGTGAATAAGATCTTACTTGTATTTGATACTTAATATTTGATCACACAATAAGGGGACTCCAGTCAATAATAATTTAATTGTACATTTTATTTTATTTTTGAGACAATCTCACTCTGTCACTCAGGCTAGAGTGGAGTGGTACAATCTTGGCCTACTACAACCTCCGATTCCCAGGTTCAAGTGATTCTCCTGCCTTAGCCTGCCAAGTAGCTGTGATTAAAGGCACCCACCACCAAGCCCAGCTAATTTTTTGTATTTTCAGTAGAGGCGGGGTTTCACCATGTTGGCCGGGATGGTTTCAAACTCCTGACCTCAGGTGATCCCCCTGCCTCAGCCTCCCAAAGTGCTGAGATTACAGGCATGAGCCACAGTGCCCAGCCTAAGTGTACATTTTAAAATAACCAAAAATGTAATTGGATTGTTTGTAACACAAAGAATAAATGCTTGAGGGAATGGATACCCAATTTTCCATGATATGATTTTTACTCATTGAGTGCCTGTAGCACATATCTTATGTACCCCTAAATATATATTCACAAAAATTAAAAATACTAAAAAAAAATTTTAAAAAGAATATCAGATAGCCCTGTCTTAAAAAAGAATATGAGATAGCCCCATATAGAGGGTGACCAGTGCTGTTAGAGAGTGAAGTAGCTACTAAGATAATGTCATACTTGCCAAAAAGTACTAATCTTATTCAAATGAATGATTATGTTAGTTGAGGTAAATGCTGTACGAGAGAACTTAAATTGGAATTCTGGCTTCTTTATGTCCTAGTTTTATAAGCTTAATGTCTGAGTCTCTACTTCCTAGTCTATAAAAATACTTTATAATGGCCATCTTACAGAGCAGTTATAAGCATTGGATACCATGTAAAGCCCAGTGTTTACTACAGCACAGGCACTGAAATATTAGGTGCCTGATATTGATGGTAATGAGAGCTTTTGGGTCCTGGAGAACCTTAGGTGAATTATAGAGGACTAGCTGCAGAGAAAAGCCAAGGTAGTGTGGCCAGGAAGAAATAGCTGTCAGCTAATAATCAAATTCTTTTACATTACTAACAGAACTGGAGTTCATACAAAGCAGAGGATTGGAAAAAGCTGCTGGGTTTCAGGACTCACAAGACAGATCAGAAGTTTAAACTAAATCAGCACCTGGAATGAAGGAAGGAATTAACACATAGAAATCAAATAACTGTCAGAGTTTGAAGACTAAGTCAGAATTAAGAAGTGAGAGCAGGTGAGGGTATAATCTGCTCTAAGAGCTGTGGTCATTTATGATGGCAATAAGGTGTCACTATGTTCCAGTTTCTTTTGTACTTGGAAGGACATTATTGCTGTGCCCCTTCTGGGGTTTCTGGAGCCTGATACTTCTCCTTTTATGCAATAGTTGGAACAAAATTATAATTTAATGAAGTAGCAGAATAAACCAGTTTATCAATAAGTTATTCCTAAGGTATTTGTCATCGTTGTTTCTTTTTTAAAAAATACCTTCAGCCACCCAATACCAGTTAATGTTTTTTAATCAACTTTATTGTATACTTTATAAGAAAAATGAACCCATTTAAAATATATCATTTTGAATATATATTAAATATATGTTTTGACAGATTCTTACACCTCAGTAACTACTTCCATGATCAAAATACAGAATTAGGCTGGGTAACATGGCTTACAGTGGTAATCCCAGCACTTGGGGAGGCCAACGTGAGGGGATTGCTTTAGTGTAGGAGCTGAGGACTAGCCTAGGCAACATTGTGAGACTCCATCTCTACAAAATATTTTTAAAATTAGCTGGGCATTGTGGCACATACCTGTAGTTTAAGCTACCCAGAAAGCTGAGGAAGGAGGATCATTTGAGCCCAGGAGGTCAAAGCTGCAGTGAACCATGATTTTGTCACTGTACTGAAGCCTGGGCAATAGAGTAAGACCCTGTCTCAAAAAAAAAAAAGAAACAAAGAAAGAAAGAGAGAGAGAGAGAGAGAAAATAAAGAAAGAGAGAGAGAGAGAGGGAGGGAGGGAGGGAGGGAAAGGAAGGGAAAGGAAGGGAAAGGAAGGGAAAGAAAAGAAAGAAAGAACCCAGAATTGTTCCTGTCACTGAAAAATTTTCTTATTTCCTTTGGTGTGTGTGTCTTCCTCAGCCCCTGGTCCTAGGCAACCACTGATCTGCTGTCACCATAGATTAGATTTTCCTTTTTTTAGAATTTCATATAAATGAAATCATATGGTATTTATTCTTTGTATCTGTCTTGTTTTACTCAGCATAATGCTTTTGAGATTTATCCAGAGTTTTCCTTCCTTTGCTGCATATTATCCCATTGAATGGATATACCATCAAATATGTTAACTCATTCATATTTTTTGCATTCATTTTACCATTTTAAGTATATAATTCAGTGACATTACATAATTCACAATTTTGTATAACCACCAGCACACACAAATTTTTTTTTTTCTTTTTTTGAGATGGAGTCTTGTTCTGTTGCCAGTCTGGAATGCAGTGACGTGATCTCAGCTCACTGCAACCTCCGCCTCCTGGGTTCAAGCAATTCCCTTGCCTCAACCTCCTGAGTAGCTGGGACTACAAGCGAGTGCCACCATGTCCGTCTAATGTTTTGTATTTTAGTAGAGATGGGGTTTCACCATGTTGGCCAGGATGGTATCGACTTCCTGACCTTGTGATCTGCCCTCCTTGGCCTCCCAGAGTGCTGGGATTACGGGCATGAGCCACCGCACCTGGGTACAAAAAATTTTTGATGAATATATATTCAGTTTTAGTTTTAATAGATAACACATGCACATATGAAAAATTTCGATCATTAGAAGAGTGTTCTGTATATGTCTGTTAGATCCAGTTTTATTAAGTCCTTTCTCTCTCTTTAGTTATCTTCTGTCTGATTCTTTATAGAGAGGTTTCTAACAGTATTGTAAAACTCTTTTCTCTCTTCAATTCTGTCATTTTTTGCTTTATATTTGATGGTCCATCATTAGGTATGTAAATGTTTACAACTGTTGTGTTTTCTTATTGTATTGAACCTTTTATTAATGCGTTATGTCCTTCTTTGTCTCTTGTAAGCTTTTTGTATTTAGTCTGTTTTGATATTAGTATAGCCACCCATGCTCTCTTTTGTCTACTATTTACACTGAAAATTTTTTTCCATCCTTTCACTTTCAGTTTATTTGTTCTTTGTATCTAAAGTGAATCTTTTATAGTCAGCATATAATTGGATCATTTTAAAAAATTCATTCTGCCAATATCTGTCTTTTGATTGGAGAGTTTAATCCATTTACATTTAAAGTAACTGGTAAGGAGGAACTTCTTTAATTTTGCTGTAAATTTCTACATACCTTTAAATTTCTACATACCTTATAGCTTTTTTTTTTTGTCGCTTGTTTTCTGCATTACTGTTTTTTGTCTTTAGTTGATTCTTTGTAGTGAAATATTTAAATTTCTTTCTTAATTTTCTTTTGTATATATTCTGTAGCTATTTTCTTTGTAGTTACCATGAAGAGTTTATTGAATCTCCTAAAATTATAACAGTCTAACTTTAATTTATACCAACTCAACTTTAGTAACATACAAAAAGGTCTCACTTTTTTTTTTTTTTTGGAGACAGAATCTTACTCCATCACCCAGACTGGAGTGCAGTGTTGCGATCTCAGCTTACTGTAACCTCCACCTTCCAAATTCAAGGGATTCTTGACTGTACTTTTAATAGCTCCTTCTTTACCCCTTTCAGTTGTTGATGTCACAAAATTACTTGTGCCCCAAAACATACATGAATAAATCTTTGAAATGCATTAACCTCTTAAATTCTGTAGAAAACAGAATGTGGACTTACAACCAAAATATGCAATAATACTACTTTTAGGTTTTTCTTAAATATATTAGTCTCTTAAGTCAGGTAGAAAACAGACAGTGCAGTTATATACACCTGAGGTATCAGGATTCTATAATTTGATTATAGAATCTTTACAGTAATACTCATGCATTTACTTTGATTAAGATCTTTATTTCTTTATACAGCTTCAAGTTAATGCCTAGTGTACTTTCATTTCACTTTGCAGGACTACCTTGAGCATTTCTTGCAGGGCAAGTCTAGTAATAAACTGTTTTAGGTTTTGTTTAAGTTGGGAATGTCTGAATTTCTCCCTCACTTTTGAAGGACAGTTTTGCCAAATATAAGATTTTTTATTGACAGTTTTTTCTTTTACCACTTTAAATATATCCATCCACGATCTTCTAGCTTCCAAAGTTTCTGATGAGAAATCTGTTGATAATCTTTTTTTTTCTTTTCTTTTTAAAGACAGAGTCTCACTCTGTTGCCCAGGCTGGAGTGCTCTTGACTCACTGCAGCCCCTGTCTCCTGGGTTCAAGTGATTCTCCTGCTTCAGCCTCCTGAGTAGCTAGAACTACATGCATGCACCACTACACCCAGCTAATTTTTGTATTTTTAGTAGAGACAAGGTTTCGTCGTGTTGGACAGGCTGGTCTCGATCTCTAGGCCTCAACTGATCCTCCTGCCTGAGCCTCCCAAAGTGCTGGGATTGGACTGCACCTGGCCTGTTGATAATTTTATTGAAGATTCCTTATATGTAATGAGTTGCTTCTCTCTTCCTGCTTTCATGATTCTTTGTGTTTGGCTTGCAGAAGTTTGATTATAATGTTTCTTGGCATGGACCTCTTTGAGGTTATCTTATTTGGAATTCATTGAGCTTCTTGGACGTTTATACATTCATATCTTTCATCAGATTTGGAAAGTTTTTTAACCATTATTTCTTCAGATATTATTTTTTTTTGAGATGGAGTCACCTCTGTCGCCTAGGTTGAAGTGCAGTGGCATGATCTCAGCTCACTGCAACCTCTGCCTCTGCCTCTTGGGTTCAAGCAATTCTCTTGCCTCAGCCTCCTGAGTAGCTGGGACTACAGGCACACGCCACCATGCCTGGCCAATTTTTGATTCTTTGGTAGAGACAGGGTTTCACCATTTTGGCCAGGCTGGTCTCAAACCTCTGACCTCAAGTGATCGGCCCACCTTGGCCTCCCTAAGTGCTGGGATTACATCTTTCTTCAAATATTCTCTTTGCTCTTTTCTCTCTTCTTCCAAGACTCCCACATGCATATGTTGGGTCATGTGATGGTATCCCACAGGGTA
Source organism: Cacajao melanocephalus (assembly GCA_963573385.1). Classification (NCBI taxonomy): domain Eukaryota; kingdom Metazoa; phylum Chordata; class Mammalia; order Primates; family Pitheciidae; genus Cacajao; species Cacajao melanocephalus. The sequence continues at coordinate 16,606 of CAUYLG010010612.1, read as the reverse complement.
CTTAAATTCTGTTCATTTTTCTTCAGTCTTTTCTTTCCATAATTTCTATTGTCTTATCTTCAGGTTTGCTGATTCTTTCTTTTGCCTGCTGAAATCTGCCTTTGAGTTTCTCTAGTGAAGTTTTCATTTCAGTTATACGTTATAGCTCCAGAATTTCCTTTTGTTTTCCTAGGTGTTCTGTTTTTTTATTGAGATAGCCATTTTGTTCATGCATCATTTTCTTGACTTTGTCCATATCTTCTAGTTCTTTAAGTGTCTTTAAGACAGTTGTTTAAAAATCTTTTTGAGTAGATCTGGCTTGAGATCTTTCTCAAGGACAATTTCTGTGGATTTATTTTTCCCCTCTGAATGGTTCATATTTTTATTTTTCTTTGTATGTCTTTTTTTTCTTTAATGAAAATGGGAATTTGAATATAGTAATGTGGGAACTGTGGAAATCAGATTATCCCTCTTCCCCAAGGCTTGCTGTTTTTATTTATTCTTCTGGACTTCTTTTTTAAATTGTTGAAGGCTGTCTCTATGCCAGAATTCAGCCCGTAGTATAAACTCAATGTCTTCTCAGGTCTTTCTGAGCCTGATGTTTTCCCTAGGCAGGTGCCATCACTTTCTGATTTTCCCCATATATGCTGTTGTTTTTGAGTGTCCTTGTCTTTATTGTCTGACTCTCAAAGGACAATAAAAGAAAAATGAAGGGGAGAAGTACACTGGCTTTTTAAATAATTCCGGGGGTCAGAGGGGCGGGCGTGTTTAACAGTTGGGGGAGGTGCCTTCCTCTCTATGACTCTGTGATTAGAAGCAACAATCAGCAGTCTAGGCATAGATCCCCTGTATTTGGAGGATCCATTTTTCTCTGACCTAGCTCCCTCAAGCTGTGTGCAGGGTGCTCCAGGAACATGTGCACAGCTACTAGCCTCAGGTCTGGCAGTGGGGTATGGGCAGCTGTTACTGTGCTAAGAGCTGAAATTGACCAAAAGTAACTACAATTTTCTGTCTCCTAAGCCTTTCTCTGAAAGTTGCTGGTATTCCATAGACTGCAAGTGTCAAAAACACTTGCATCAGGGTCGGTGCAGTGGCTGACGCCTATAATCCCAGCACTTTGGGAGGCCGAGCCGGGCGGATCACCTGAGGTCAGGAGGTTTAGGAACACTCTGGTTGTACTGAAACCCTGTCTGTACTAGAAATACAAAAATTAGCCAGGCATGGTGGTGCATGCCTATAGTCCCAACTACTTGGGAAACTGTGCAGGAGAATTGCTTGAACCCGGCAGACAAAGGTAGCAGTGAACTGAGATTGCACCACTGTATTCCGGCCTGGGCAGCAGAGCGAGACTGCATCTCAAAAAATCAAAACAAAACAATTAAATCAGACAGATACTACCAGTGCTCTTGTCTAGGTGGATAGACAGATTCCTGGTGCTTTCTTCTCTGCCATCTTCCCAAAATACTCTCAATCCAGCTATAGTTTGATATTTAGTTGTTTCCTGTGCAGAGCTATTGTGATGATGAAGGTCTCTGAAAATTTATACAGGAGTCTTTGTGTAGACATAGGGTTTTATTTCCCTTGGGTAAGTAATTAGGAATTAAGTTAATGCTTAACTTCATAAGAATCTACCAAATATGAGAGTGTAAATTAGTTCAACCATTGTGGAAGACAGTGTGGCGATTCCTCAAGGACCTAGAAATAGAAATTCCATTTGACCCAGCAATCCCATTACTGGGTATATATCCAAAGGAGTATAAATCGTTCTACTATAAGGACACATGCACACGAATGTTTATTGCAGCACAGTTTACAATAGCAAAGACCTGGAACCAACCCAAATGCCCATCGATGATAGACTGGACAGGGAAAATGTGGCACATATACACCATGAAATATTATGCAGCCATCAAAAATGATGAATTCGTGTCCTTTGTAGGGACATGGATGAACCTGGAAACGATCATTCTCAGCAAACTGACACAAGAACACAAAATCAATCACCGCATGTTCTCACTCATAGGCGGGTGATGAACAATGAGGACACATGGACATAGGGAGGGGAGCACTACACACAGGGGTCTGTTGGGGGGGAAATAGGGGAGGGACAGTGGGAGGTGGGGAGGTGGGGAGGGGTAGCATGGGAAGAAATGCCAGATATAGGTGAAGGGGAGGAAAGCAGCAAATCACACTCCCGCGGGTGTACCTATGCAACAATCTTGCATGTTCTTCACATGTACCCCAAAACCTAAAATACAATAAAAATTTAAAAAAAAAAAGAAAGTTCCAAACTTTCCCACATCTTCCTGTCTTCTTCTGAGTGCTCCAAACTGTTCCAGCCTCTGCTTGTTACCTAGTTCCAAAGTTGCTTCCACATTTTTGATATCTTTACAGTGACACCCAACTCCTGGTACCAACTTACTGTATTAGTCTCTTTTAACACTGCTGATAAAGACATAACTACAACTGGGTAATTGATAAAGAAAAAGAGGTTTCACAGACTCAAAGTTCCATGTGGCTGGGGAGGCCTCACAATCATGGAGGAAGGCAAAGGGCATATCTTAAATGGCAGCAGGCAAGAGAGAAGGAGAGCCAAGTGAAAGGGGAAAACCCTTATATAAATCATCAGGTCATGTGAGACTTATTCACCACCATGAGAACATTCTAGGAGTAACTGCCCTCATGATTCAATTATCTCTAACTGGGTTCTTCCCACATGTGGGAATTATGGGAGCTACCATTCAGGATGAGATTTGAGTGGGGACATGGCCAAACCATATCAATCCACCCTTGGCCACTCCCAAATCTCATGTCCTGACATTTCAAAACCATCACAATCGATTCTTGTGATGTAATCTTGAATCTACAGCCAAATTTCCCACTTCTCAAGATTTATTGAAAAAAAGAAATTATCCCTATTTTCCCTCAGAACTGTTTGGTTTTCTTTTTTTTTTTCTTTTTTTTTTTTTACATTTAGATGTTTTTCATCCATTTCCAATGAACAGAATTGGAGTTGTTTATATAGTAGTGTATGTATATAATTTATGACAAAATTAATTTCAATGATCCTTAAGCATTTTTTCAGTACCCTTCATGACTATTATAGTAAACTTTCTTGTTCTCAGAAGCACATGGATATTTTACAGATGAAACACAAATAATCAATAAACTTACGAAACTGCTTAGTAAAAATACTCATTAAATTAATCAACATTTAAAAAAAACTCAGCTGACCTAGGTATGCTGAGACAGATACTCTCTTTTCCCAGTGATATGAGTGTGAATTAATTTCTGGAAAGCAATTTGCCTGTATGTTACAAGAGCCTAATAAAAGTTCATATTTATTGATCTAGTAATTCTACTTTGGGAAATCAACCCTGTAGAATTAGGTTAATATTTTGACAAACATGTTCATTTCAGAATTTTTTGTAGTGAAATTATTAAAAAAGTATTAACATCTCTCAATAGAAAAATTGATTAAATTATGGTTATCACTGGGATATTACACAGCTATTACAATTGTGTTTTGAAGAATTTTTAATAAAATGAAGCAGTGGGTACAATATAATGATAAACAAAAAAAGCATATGTACTTTTATCTTATGTAAAGACAGAAAAATCACTTGATGGAAATGTACTATATTTACAGTTATGTCCTTAGGAGGTGGAATTGTGGCTAATTTTTATTTTCTGCCTTATATTTTTTCTGTGTTTTCAATTTTTGCATAATTGAAATGCATTTTTATTATGATTATAGAGAAAGATTAAAAATATAAACATGATTGAGTTCTAGATTAAACAAAACCAGAGGAAGCATTATTTATAAAAGTTCACTCGACCAAGATTTTCACTCTTTGGATCTGTTACATGTAACATTACCACATTTTGCTGCCCAAGCCAGCATTCTCTCTCTCATTAATAATTTTATGAATATGAAATGAGTTATTAACCAATTATTAAAAAAAAAACCATTGCTACCTAACAGACATAAAATAACATTAAAGCAGAAGTGCATCTAATTGTGCACTGACAATCTTGATGGTCAAACTGCCTGGAAAATGAAACTCCTATAATTTAAAAGTCCCAAATCAGGAAACCTCACAAGAAACCAAGCCACTTTGTCATTTGGCAATATGGACTCTGGGTTGGTTACACACTAAATGATTACTAAAGCTTACTGAACAAAGACTGATCTTACCTAAAGGAGTCTGAATGTGCAGAAACTCAAGAACATAGAAATATTGACATCTGGAACAAACTGGATAGATGGTCTCAGTAAAGAGTGACACAACCTTAGATAAAATAAAGTTCATTTGATATGAGAGTTGACTAAATAAAATCATGGTTTATTCTGATGAATTGCAGATTACAATTTGCTAGAAGAAAAACCAGAAATTTTATTTCAAATGACTCTAAAGTAACCCCAATGATTTATATACAAAAGTATTTCTTGTAGCAATATTTATATTTATGAAAGTTAAGAGAAAATAAGGGCTAACGATTGAGCTTTTTTTTAACATAAATTATGTTTCTATAAAATAAAATCTTATGCCATCATTGAAAAAAGGTGTTGTCACAGAATATTTAATGAATTAGGAAAATGTAAATAACCTATTAAATAAAAATGTGGTTATCAGATTGAAATCTACATATATTACATATATACATATTACATATATATATATGCAAAAAACTTATTGTTTGGTACCCAAACAATATCTCTAGGTAATATTGCCATAATTTGTTTTCACTTTCTTCCTTATTGTCTTTAGTTTCTAATTTTTTTTTATGATAGAAAAGGTGACCTAAAAGTCTTCCCTAGCTCCTCACCAATGAACCTGTTAAATAATTACATTAATAATAAAGATATATTCTTTAAAGTATGTATTTAAAACACTGTAACTGAGGTTAAGTCTCAGTATTTCTGAAATATTTATTTACACATGTGGGAACGAAATGCTGATTTTCTGTAGTAGTAGTATATTGTTATCCCATAGAGAGAAAGAGAGAAAAAAAAAATCAACCCTTCAGAAGGACTTTTGATTATGCAAAGGCAAAACCTGACTGGAGTGGCCAGGAATTGAACTGAGATTAGAGGGAGTTAAACTGTCCTGTATGATATTTGTCTCCATTTGGTGTTGAATCGTCTTTCTGCAGTTTTGTTTAACTGAGAGGTGAGCATAGAGCATTGGAGAGGGGGATGAGGAAGAAAAGTCTGTTCCTCCTTTCTACTGAGCTAACGCAGGGGTGGTAAGGGAGTTATCTCAGGTGCTTAAGGATACCCAGATTCCACATACACAAAACATAATCAAGGACATTATTAGTAGGAGAGATGGTCAGAAACTCTTTATATCCTTGGCTTTCCACTTTTTGAGAGCTTCCAATCTGCAAGATACAGAATAACTACAAACAAGGTAGGGTATTCCCACTGTCAAGAAATATGAATGAGCTACGTTTGCAAAGGCCTGATATTGCAGGAATCACCTACAGGTTTAATGCTCACTTGCAAGCATGTCAGAAAAATGTTTATCTCTTTTTCCTCATCAACTGATGTTATCTCCTGTATCAACTATGAATGCACTTAGCTTCAATTACTAGCAAACCCAACTAAGAGTGAGTCAAGTATTACAGACATGTATTATGCCATGGAACAGCAGGGCAGCTGGCAGCCCCAGCCCCTGGCAATAGCTCAGCCAATCAAAGATGTCTTCCCAGATTCTTCCTTTCTTTCCACCCTGCCATCCATAGCATGCTGGATTTTTATCACTTGGTTTGCTGCCTCATGATTGCAAGATGGCTGCCAGATCCTGATATTATATTTGCATCCAAAGCCAGAATAAAAAGAAAAAGAGACAAGCACAGTTGCCTTTTGTAATAAGAAAGCAAACTTGTTCCCTACACTATCATCCTTATGACCAGCTACTTTCTCCCACATACGGCACATGGCCACCCCTGACTGAATGAGTGGCTCAGAAAGCATTTCATTTGCTCCAGTTTTTTAGGGAGGTGGTCAGGAATAGTGAGGTTGGAAGTGACTACATCCAAACAGAGTCTCTCCCACTTCTCTTTGTGGTTTTGGGATTTACATGACTATTTTTCTATTGTTTCTAGTTATTCTTTCAGTTACTCCCTGTAATTGTTAGAAAACATTTCTATTTCATGCAATAAATCCAGGCACATAATCACATAAAATTTGGTAACTTGGAATATTTAAACACAATGACAAACTTACTGATGGTTTTGTTAATCAGAAAGCACAAACGGCAGAGAAGATAACATCAAAAACATTTCTTTCTACTATGGTGATGGGGAGATTGTGGAATGGGGCATTTCCTGAGTCCCACGATGGATGTCGCCAATGTTATCTTTTATCTGCTTCTCCTGTTTTATTTACTCAGGACACTGAGAGTGCACAGTTGCTAGAGAGAGGAACTCTCTTGCTGGAAACAATGTGTGCCCAAGTAGTAGTTTATATCAGTGTTTTTCAAGTTTTTTCATTATCGTCCACCTAAGGAGACTTTTTAGATATTTTTTCCTGATTGCCTTCTCCATAAAATTTTAGTAGACAGATATACAGTCAGCCCTCTGTGTTTGTGGGTTCCACATCTGTGGATTCCACCAACCAAGGATTGAAAATGTTTAAAAACAAAACTTGTGTCTGTACTACATGTATACAGACTTTTTCCATATCATTATTTCCTAAACAATACAATATAACTATTTACATAGTATTTACATTTATTAGGTATAAGTTACCTAGAGATGATTTATACAGGAGATACGTATAGACTATATTCAAATACTACACCATTTTATATCAGACACTTGAGCATCCATGGATTTTCATATTTGCAGGGAGGCCTAGAACCAATCCCCCATAGACACCAAGGGATGACTGTACTATATACATGTTTATGCATTGGATGTACATCTGTACTTTACACATAAAATGAGTATCATTCTCTTGCGCCCATCTCCAAGCCAGCTTTTGCTCTTTTGGGAATAACATTGCCCATCTCAGAATGCATAGTCTCTATCATAAAGACTCCCTAAGGATGGATGAATAAAGGGAATTAAGAAAAATATCTGAAATGATTCTTGAAGAATGAAAACACCTTTAGATACAGAGACAGAACGGAAAAAAACAGGAACTGTTTTGGGAACACAGAAATAAAGCTGAAGATGTGGGGGCTTGTTAGGAAGGTATCAGAGGATGAAGAAGTGAACAACTTAGGTGGGATCACAGGTTTAGGTGAGGAGGAAAGAGAAAGAGTCCTCAAGCATGACGTTTCTCAGATTGTACACTCATGGATCTCAATGCCAAAATCAAGAGTATGAACTGTAACAAATGAGGAATTCACTAAAGGGAAGTAAAATCATCAAGCAATTGTGGCTTGGGGTGGGGGATAATTTCCAATTTGTCTAGTTTCCACGCCTACATCTTTACTTCTCAAGGCAGCTGCTTCCAAGTTGAATAAAAGAGAGTCTACCTAAAGGATCTTTACTAATTCAGTAAGAATCCCTCTAAATTCCTATGGCATGAGAGTAATCTAACTCCTACAGATAAACAATGAATGGAAGCAGCACTTGAAGACTAAATAGCATAATAAAAAATAATGGAATCAGCCGGGTGCAGTGGCTGATGCCTGTAATCCCAGCACTTTGGGAGGCCAAATCAGGTGGATCACATGAAGTCAGGAGTTTGAGACCAGCCTGGCCAATATGGTGAAACCCTATCTCTACTAAAAATATAAAAACTACCTGGGCATAGTGGTGGGCACCTGTAATCCCAGCTACTCTGGAGGCTGAGGCAGGAGTATCACTTGAACATGGGAGGCAGAGGTTGCAGTGAACTGAAATTGCACCATTGCACTCCAGCCTACATGACAGAGTGAGACTCCATCTCAAAAAACAAAACAAAAAATGAGTTAGAGAAAAACTGTATGAATTATCAAATGGTAAACTCTCCCTCAAGCTTCTTCCTGCAAGGAAAACACCTAGAAGCTTCAGCATAAATTAAAGCTGCATTGTATTTTACTTTTCTTCTAAAGCAGTCATAATTAATTTTGTTGACACAAACACACAAGATGTTAAAGACTAATGGCACCATGTTGGTGAGAAGACAAACCCACTCTTGCCTTGAATACACTGGAGAAAGACGCCCAGATCATTCATCTGTAAGAAAGCAACCTTTCTCGTGCTACCAAGGTCAGCAAGACCTCTGCTAAAAACAAACTGAAAAGCTATTGCATGAATGCAAATACATACATTAGGGTCACATTGTGTATTTAATTTAACCAACAGTTCAGACCAAATTATGTAATAAAAACAAATGTGAATCTCATAAAGACCTCTTTCAATTGCCCTCTCCGGTGTTCCTTCATCATCCTTAAAATATTTCCAACTTTGAGATACACATACACAAACACAGGATGATATAGTTTCAAGATGTGTGCATTAAAAATATAAGTTAAATCTGTCTTGGCCAATGAATTAACACAGGTACATAACCTCCTTTGTCTTGGCCATATTAGATCAATACATTAAAAGGAAGACATCTTGGTAGATTTTTCTCACTGAATTTATTGACTTTTTTAGTGTTATAAAAATGTAGAGATTATACTGTGGGATTAGTTGATCCTTTTTTCTTAAGTCTGGGAAACAAATCTGTGTAAGGACTGTGTCATGCAAAGCTTGGAAGCACCTAACTCTTTTTTTTTTCTGAATAGACAAGGAATCATTAAATGAGATGCAGTATCTTTTTACCCCATGATCAAAATGCAAGACTTGTAAATGGGGTCTCAGGTTAAAATTTCTTAAAAGGGGATTCCCTAAATTCAATTTAGTATTTTGGAATGAATCCCAGAGAAAGGACATTAGTAAAAAACGTACAATTCTGAATAGACTTCTGAAAAGCAGGTTGCTGCTTTGAGTGTTCTTTCTTTGTCTTCGAGTTTTGCTAATTTCATTATGATGTGCCTGAATAAAGTCTGTAGTTTAGTTAATAATAATGTATCAATGTTAATGTCTTAGTTCTGATAAATGTTCCTTGGTTATACAAGGTGTTACCAGTATAGTGGAAATGATGAAAAGTATGTGGGAGACTGTGGAATAGGCTCACAACTTTTTCTGTATATCTACAATTTTCTAAAACAAAAAGTGTCTTTAAAGAAAGATCTCTCTCTGGTTCACTAGTCTTAGAGAATACTCATAGCATTCCCTGGAGAAAACCATGTTTTCTGATCACCCTAATACATTAGGGATTATTTTGTTCTTTTTGTATACAGAAGCATTTAATAAGTGTTTACTGAATTCCATTGTGCAAAGAGTACAGCAAAGATGCCCTGGACTTAAGAGTTGGAATCTTTGCATTTAGATTCATTATGAGCCATGAGATCCTGTGCAGATCATTTAACCCTTTAGTAACTATGCCTCTCCACTTTAATCTCTTTTGGGACGGGAACCCCATTTAAATCATCTCTGTAGCCTTCAGTAACCCTTTTTGGGGGAAATATGGAACAAGTGACAGCTTCAGAGTCAAACTTAGTTTAAAATTCTAGCTGCCCCACTGATCATGTATGTTACTATGGGCCACAGTGTTTGACAATTTGAGTTTCAGTTTTTTTCATCTATAAAATAAACTTTTGAGATGATAAAATGAGATGATACACATAGAACAGGCAACAGCGTCTGGCAGAAGCTGGAAGATTAGCGTGCTTCATCTATAGAACAGCACCTTTCCCATGGAATTTCATTTATTTTTAATCTTGAAACACTTTTCTAGTACTTGTCATGTGCAAGACCCTGTACTAAATGTTTTTTAAATAGCAACTCATTTTATCACCTTAACAGTCTTATGAAGATTTTATTATTCCATTGTATAGATGAGGAAATAGAGGCATAAAGAAGTTATGTCATATGCTAAGCACAAATAGCTGCTAAGTGGCAGGACCTAGAATTTGTACCACACAGTACTGCTCTAGGGTTTGTATTTGCTGAATGTTAAGCTTTTATAGATCACACTCTGCTAAAGAGATGTATAGGCTCACAAGGTGCTTGCCTTGCTTACTGTAGTCTGCCAAGAGTGCCAGCACACAGTAGGTGTTGACACACACTCTGGCTAAATGAATGAATGCATAGTAGTCCCTGTACAGACATGTGCTGATTCAACAGTGGCCAACCCATTTCTCTGCATCTCCAGCATTGCAGGAGAAGGGAACGAGCCTTCTCAATGATCCTCCTATGTTTTAGTTCCTGTGTTTGAAACACTAGACTCTCATTCAAGTCTCAAAACCATCCTGTAACGGGGTTGGGAATACGTCAGGTGCCACAGAACAATGTTGCAGTCAATAAACTGAATACACAACAGTGGTCCCATGAGATCACGATAGAGCTGAAATAGTCCTGTCACCTAGCGACACTGTAGCCGTCCTGCTACTGTAGCTTTACTCACCTGTTTGCAGTGATGCTGGTATAAACAAATCTACTGCGCCACCACATGTATAAAAGTCCAGCACATATAATATGAACATTACATAATTCTTGACAACAATAATAAACAGCTATGTTACTGGTTTATGTATTTACTATACTATACATTTTCATCATTACTTTTGAGTGTCCTCCTTCTACTTGTAAAAAAAAAAGAGTTAACTGAAACAGCCTCAGGCAGGCCCTTCAGGAGGTATTCCAGAAGAAAGCATTGTCATCATAGGAGATGACAGCTCCATGCGTGTTATTGCTCCTGAAGACCTTCCAGTGGGACAAGACGTGGAAATGGAAGACAGTGATATTGATGATCCTGACCCTGTGTAGGTCTAGGCTAATGTGTGTGTATGTGTCATAGTTTTTAACAAAAACTTCAAAAAGCAAAAAAGAAAAATTTGTTTAAATAGAAAAAAAGCTTATAAAATAAAGATATAAAGAAAGAAAATATTTTTGTACAGCTGTACCATGTGTGTTTTAAGCTAAATGGTTTTACAAAAGAGTTGGAAAGTTAAAAAAAATTAAAAAAATTATGAAGTAAAAAGTTACAGTAAGCTAATTTATTGTTGAAGAAAGAAAATGTAAAAAGTAAATGTAGCATAGCCTAAGGGTACAGTGTATAGAGTCTACAGTGGTGTACAGTGATGATGTCCTGGGCCTTCACATTCATTCGTCACTCACTCACTGACTCACCCAGAGCAACTTCTAGTCCTGCAGGCTATGTGTATGATAAGCACCTTCTACGGGTGTGCCATTTTTAAATCTTTTATACCACATTTTTATTATATCTTTTGTATGTTTAGATATGTTCAGATACACAAATACTTATCATTGTGTTACAATCGCCTGCACTATTCAGTACAGGCACATGCTGTACAGGCTTGTACAGCATGGGAGTCACAGGCTACACCAGATAGCCTAGGTGTGTGGTAGGATAGAGTCTTCAGGTTTGTGTAAGTACAATCAATGATGTTCTTACAATGACAGAATCACCTAACGATGCATTTCTCAGAACATATTCCCACCATTAAGTGACATAGGACTGTATTTCCCTTTTCCTCCTGGAGAAATCAGAATACAGAAAGCAAGCACTTAACCTCCCCAAGTCACATAATTAATCAGAAATGCAGCCAGCATCCGATCCCCAGGATTCCTGCTTCCAAAGCCGAGGCCTTTTGTAATCTACCTGGATGCCTCCCAGCAAGACAGTTAATGGGAATATGTTTTGTCATTGAAGTGGTTCTTCCCTTCACTTGATCCAGGTCTCTGCTTCTATGCTGTCTCAGAGTGACTTGCTCCAACCTGTGGAATAAACTGCTACATTCGCTTGGTATTCTTCTACTCTACTTTATTCTTTTATTCACTGTAGTCATCATTATTTGGCATTACATTGTATTTATTTTGTGTCTGTGGCCTTGTCTAATTGGCAAGTTCCAACAAGTCAGAGCATGTGTCTGTCTTGGTGACCACAGTATCTTAGGGCCTATAATTGTACCGGATACAAGCAAAGCATTAAAAAAAAATATTGCTGAATAAATAGACATGCAGGCCATTCCAGTAATAACTTAGTATTATTATCCTTATTAAGATTAGTAGTAGCTCTCTTTATCACTCAGGTCAGTTGGGACAAAGCTTTGTTTAATAAGATAAAACTGACAGGAAAATTGAGTAAACCATGTTGGTTTCAATCAGACCAAAGCACATAGTCCAAGCAACACCATTAACAACTAGGAAACCAAACACTTGGGATGAAGATGTCCTTCAGACGAGTGGAATAGCCAGCACCAGTGAGTTACCAAACACAGCCTCTGTTTCCATTCCTTCTAAATCTTCATGAGCTTAGAAATACTCCTCTGCTGCAGATCTCAAATTGTTTTAATTCACCTCTCATTTTCCCATCAGGAAACAATTGGCCTTGATTTATTTTGTATCACTTTATTTATACATCTCCTACAAGACTGAAACATTGATTTTCTTAAGAGATAATGTTAATAGGATCAATAAAGCACAACAGACATGTATCAAAGTGCCATTTCTTCACCCTAACCTGGGTGAAGGCAAGAGGTACTGCTGACAGACAGCCTCTGCTGAAATCCACCCAACTCTGGTGATTTGGAAGGTGGTATAAAGGCATCTTTGCTAATAAATTATGAATAAGCTCAAGCACTTTGATGACCCAGATAAGATGCCAAAGAGCACCCCTGAGGACACTAGGGAGTCTGGAAACCTACATCATATTTGAAAGCTATCTTTAAATACAGTCCGCACTAGGGCCAGAATATTTGAGAGAGGGAGTCAGGACAGGGGTCATACAAAGGACTAGCTCCTTTGCTGGAATTTCATTCTGAGTGATTGGGGGTAACTGGAACAAGTCATTTCCCAGGTGGTCTCATCTTTCATCTACTTTTGGAAGCTTCAAATTCCAATATATTTGACACAGGCAGCAAAAGGGAACCAGTGATCCCGCTGCTTAATGTTAAAGCTAAGTGAACGCTGCAGGCAGGGTTTTTGACCAACATAAATGTGGTCTCATTTCTTCCCTGTCTGTAGACTCCAGTGCCACCCAGGCAGACAGTTCTGTGCTGGAAACACACAGGCAGGAGCCTCCCTCCCTCTCCTGACACCTACAGGGTCTCTCTGCTATAACAAAGCACTAAGTCTAACTCTGCAGGGGAAGGTGCTTAGCAGAATCATGTAGGGAACTCTTCTAAAAGCACACATGCTGGAATAAATGATCATCCTCTCAACTAAGCTGACAATCACTCAGACTCTCACCTGTGGTTCTAACTCCAGAAATTCATCAGAATCAGCTGAAGAGCTTTTGCACACTAGATTCCCCGTCCCACTTCAGACTTACTGGTAAAGAGGTTGAGGGAAGGGGATAGTAATTAGGGAATGAGAATCTATATTTCTAAAATGTTCCCAAGGGAATGTAATAGGATCCTTTAGCTAACATATTTGACAACCATTTCTCCAAAATTCCAATGATTCTCAATCATGGTTGCACATTACCTGAATTATCTGTTAAGATTTTAAACAATATTGATGCCTATGTCCCATTGTAGACAGGGTTTCTGTGTTTTGGGGGTCTATCCTGGGCCTCTACCTGACGGATGGCCTAGCAACCTCCCCCTCAAGCAAAAATGTCCCCAAGCATTGCCAAATGTCCCATACGACACAAAGTTGCCTGCCCTCCCCGACCCCGAATGGTGGTTCCTAGTCATATGTTTTCAAGCTAATTTTAATGTACATTGCCTCCATTACATCCATCCATCCTTGCCCTTTCAGTCTCTGGTCACTTTAACTGACATGCATATCTTCACTATACATGGGCAGAGTATAATGTACGAAGATACCAAATCCACATCCTGAAGTAGAGTCCAGCTGGTGTGTATGTATTACATGACATTTTCGTGGCCCAAACTTGCACTTACCTTGACTTAAATAAACAGTTCACAAAAGGGAAGAGACAACTAATTATAAATTAGTAATGAGGGTAGTAATTTTTTAAAAAGCAAATTTAAAAAACCAAGCAGAGTCTTTATTTTTCTAATACTTTGGCAAAATAGATTTGTTCATTAAATATCCTGTGAGTATCTACAATGTGTCAGGCAGTAAGCAATATGGACAAAATTGTTGCCATTATATTGTTGCTTCTTATATTCTGCAAGGGGAGAGACAAACACCATGCAAGCTTACACATCAAACAAGTTAATTTCAGAGGGTCTCAAGTGCCACTGAAGAAACAAAAGAGGTGATGTGGTTAAGAATATGAAGCAGCAGAGAGCTACTTTAGAGCATTACAGAAGGACAGAGTAAAAGTGACATTTGAATCTAAACCTGGTGCTGTCATCCACAGCTGATGACTTGAAAATTGTCTCAGTCTTCTAAGAAAATATTTTGCCAATATTTTGGAGGTTATATTATTTTACCCAATAATTTAACAAATGTGGGACGTCTCTGAAAATATGCTCCATTGATACCACTGCTGAGACTGTATTCGAAGGAAATTACTGAAATACAGTACAATATCCCAATACATTAGAAACTTTTTAAGATTTTATAAAATCACAACCTACTGAACTGTCAATGAAAGGGGACAGTTAGATAAATTCTGGCATATCAACTAAAATGTGGAGGATGCTTAAAATATAATATAAAAAGGTTACATAATGTATAGAATGCTTAAGAAACAATTCAATGAAAAATAAGCAGGTTACAAATTTGTGTATGCATGGATTATATGTAGGACTTGATGTGTAAGAAAAAATGAGAGAAAATTCTAAGAAAGTAATAAGGGTGATTGTGCAGCAGGTGCCTTTTATGGAGAATTTTTTTCCTCTTCTGTTTTCAAAGTTTTCTGATTCATTCTTTAAACAAATTATTAAAATGATGCTTCAGATCATTTTTTTTGAGACAGAGTTATCACTCTGTTGCCCAGGCTGGAGTGCAGTGGCATGATCCTGGTTCACTGCAGCCTCTACCTTCTGGGTTCTAGTGATTCTCCTGTCTCACTACAGGCATGTGCCACCATACCCGGCTGAGATGGGGTTTCACCATGTTGGCCAGACTAGTCTTGAACTCCTGACTCAAGCGATTCAACTGCCTTGGCCTCCCAAAGTGCTGGGATTACAGGCATGAGCCACCATGCCCAGCATAATAATGCTTCAGAAAAAAAGGTCATCTCAGTTCAAAGGAGAAATTGATACCTTAAAAATAAAAAAAGAAATCAGTTGATAGAGATTTTTCTATAAAATATTTGCATAATCAGGAGTTATTTTTACTATAAAATAAGCAGTATATGAGTCAAACATTTTACAGATGGGAAGCCCATTAAAATCTTTGGTTGACTTTTAGCATTATCAAATTATCTTTCTAATGTCTATATAAACACTACAGATGCATTGCATTTTCAAAGGAATAATTTGGCAAATAGTCTGCTATAATTTCCTTACACTGAAAATTTGCTCTTGAAAATGGTCTAACTTCTGACATAAACTTTCATATATTACCTGCACTATCGTATTTTCCAAGTGTGAATTCAATTCAAATAATGATGTCTTTGGTAGCTCAAGCCTGTAATTCCAGCACTTTGGGAGGCCAAGGTGGGCAGATCACAAGGTCAGGAGTTTGAGACCAGCGTGACCAACATGGTAAAACCCCGTCTCTAGTAAAAATACAAAAATTAGCCAGATATGGTGGCATGAGCCTGTAATCCCAGCTACTAAGGAGGCTGAGGCAGGAGAATCGCTTGAACCTGGGAGTCGGAGGTTGCAGTGAGCCAAGATCGTACCACTGCACTCCAGCCTGGATGACAGAGGAAGACTCTATCTAAAAAAAAAAGCAGACTTTCAGGCCCCACCCTTATATACTGAATCACAATTTATTTATTAATGAGCTCTCCAAATGATTTGTATGCTTGTTAGCATTTGAGGAGCACTGCTCTAGAATATGGGTTTCAGGATTAAATGATTTGTTCACTATCTTCATCATTTGTATTTATCTGAAGAGATGAAAAGATAGAATTTCCCACAGCTGAAGTAGTGCTATTGAAAAGTTCTCTATGGTCTTTGTTTTTAGTCAAATGGAGAATAATGACAACCAATCATGTTCATTTTGAATTTAGGAAGTGTCTCTATTTTAGTTTTTCTAGATCTATCTGTAACTTGGAGACAGTGCACCAGATTAGGGGGATGGATGGTATACAGAAATCCAGTGTCTGTTAAATAAATTACAAAGTCAATATAGAAATAGGTGAAGGTACAAATAAAGAATACTTCAGAATCTTTCTGAAATGATTGAAAGCCAACCTAAAAACTATAGTCCAATTTTAGAACAACAAAAAAAAACAAAGGCCTGAGTTTCAGGGATAAAAATGAAGGTGGTTGCTAGATCCACTTTTCTTTAACCTGAGATTAGTCAAATGCTTTTTAAAAAAGGTTTTGTGTTCCATTAATAATTATAAATTAATATTCAAATCTATCTGAACAAAGAACTCTAGGGTACATAAAGACAAACTATTGACGATTCCTTTTTTTTTTTTTTTTTTTTTTTTTTTTTTTTTTTTTTTTAACCACAGACAATTTTTAAAAAAAAAAAAAAATTTTTAAAAAGGGAGAAAAAAAAAAAAAAATTAAAAAAA
>CAUYLG010010609.1:0-52853 GCA_963573385.1 Cacajao melanocephalus | reverse complement strand
GGGGAGTTGGGGAGGGATAACATGGGGAGAAATGCCAGATATAGGTGATAGGGAGGAAGGCAGCAAACCACACTGCCATGTGTGTACCTATGCAACAATCTTACATGTTCTTCACATGTACCCCAAAACCTAAAATGCAATAAAAAAAGTAAATAAAAGAATTATCATACAGATTTAGATGTTGCTACCAAAGTCTATTTGAATTTTTTAAATAAAAGCTCACATCTAATTCAATACGGATATGAAAAAAAAATACTGTAGAGAAACGTGTGTTCAAAGACTTTCCTGTTTCTTCTTCCTTTGGACTGAAATACTGAAATATCAAACATAAATCCCTATTTGGAAAGGGTTTCCTTTATTACTATTAATACCCATATTAATGACATGCAACTGATGTTTACTGTTAGCTGCTCCCTTCTATGTATGCAAGTAGTGGCAGACATTGCTTCTAAGAAGAACAACTGCAGAAGGGAAACGACTTAGAATAATAAGATACAGATTCCAGAGAATATTGCATAATTCTGAGTGCAATTGGCTGTCCTTTGCTAAATGTGGTTTGAAATAACAATCTATCATCAGGTGGCAAAACTTTAAATAGGATTAGGAATGATTATTAAGGAATGAGGGAGAAAGGAGAAAATAAATGTGGATATTGAATGATTGTATGCTGTTGCAGCACAATACTTATCTCACTGAAGTTCCTGATGAAAAAAATTCATTTTATATATTTTCTCTTTTAACTCTAATTTTCAACATAGTTTTTTTGTGAGTGTAATAAAATACCATTATGAAGGAAACTCCATCCATCTACACTGAATGATCACAAAGTAGGAAACACAGTCCATGAGAGTTAATTGTTTTTTAAAAGCATACTTTTTGGACATCAACATGGGTACAACAGATAATGGGGACTTCAAGGTGGGGACAGCAAAGGAGGGGGAAAGGGTTTGAAAACTGCTATTTGAGTAAAATACTCACTACCTGGATAACAGGCTCAATGGTACCCCAAATGTCAGCATCACACAATATACCCTTGTAACAAACATAAACATATAGCCCTTGAATCTAAAATAAACGAAAAAAAGTGACATTGCAGCCCATAAACTTAAACAACTGTTGTCAATTACAATTAAAAAAATAAAAATTAGAAAGTTTAAAGTTTGTATAAATAAATAAATGTTGGTTGATTACTTTAAAAAAAGTAAAAACATTCTTTTAAGAGATTTGAGTGTCATACTTGTCAGAGAAACCTACCATGACGATATATTTATATGGAAATACTTTTAGGTAATGAACATTGTATCATTTTTAAAACTACATTTTTTACAAAAGTGATAAGTAGGAAAGATAGACACGGCATGCATAAATGTGTGTGTGTGTGTGTGTGTGTGTGTGTTTGTACATAAACTATATAGAATTTTAGAATTTATGCAAAATATTTATCTTACAACTCAGCAACTTTATGCCTAATCATTAAGTGATACTATTTTTTTTAACGTGCTAAGAAAGAAAAACTTAATTCTGACTGCCTAAATCATAATGGCAGCAAACTGCTCAGCTTGGATTTAGACCCTAGTCCTGACTGTAAATCATGCAATATAGATAGACAGGAAGTGTTGTCTTCGTAGGAACATTAGAAGAGAATTCTACTGGTGATGTCTAAACTGTAGTTAAGAGTAGGTCTGAAACTGATCTTTATTATTACTTTAGATAGTATGTATCTGCATTTTACAATATATGAAGTCCCCTTTTCTCAATGGCCAGAGAAATTTAGAAACATGTTATTCTCATTTCCCCATTTGATTGCTGAGCATGCAGTTCAGATACACAAAATTTTTCTATACATTGGTCTCTTTATGTGGGTCAGACATATTTCTACAACACTCCTTGACAAATTGCTGGCTGTATACACACTGCATTTGCAATTGATAAATGCAGAGACTGTCAAAAATAAAAGGCACTCATATCATATCACTGTTATTTCCATGTTACCCAAACCCCCTTTCATGACAGGTGTTTCTAAAGCCTCAGGAGACTGGGAGGTTTCTGTTGCTCTCTTTGGCACTCTGCATATTTTACTTCCTTTAAAAATATTATTTAAAAAAATTGTCCCAGAATATGAGAAAATCTCCACAGAAAAAAAAATCAAGTTCAACTTTATTTATAGGTTTGAATTCTATATTCTTACTCTCACCAGGAAGTTCTCCTTCCCCCCATTTTTCTCCTATGCAGATTGTTTTAGTATTAGGCTTTCAAATGCAGCAAGTCACTTATTTGATAAAAGGCAAACTTCCATCATAAATTAACTTATACCACATAAAATGACAGAGGAATCATATGTAGAACTTTATTTTAGGCCTGATTTTCCCAATAAGATGGGAATTTTACATAAACTATTATTTTAATTCAACCACATTTCTAACTTTATGTTACTCTTATGTTACTACCAACAACATCTACTATTTTATGTATAATTAATTGTTAAGAAATACAGCTTGGAATCTTGGTTTAAAACAGAATAGAGAGAGAGCAAACAAAACTGAGTATTAAACAAAGCCAATGTAAAGCCAAGAAGATGGTTTTCCATCCACTTGGCATCATAATAGCAATGGATCCTGAGATGAGGTCAGGGACAGGGAAATGCCATAGATGCACTGAAAGGACTCTGAAAATGAACCGGAATTTTCTTATTTTTATTTCAAGACTTGCTCTGAAGTAGGAAAGAATATGTAGCATCATGGAACACAAATCTAATCATGTTACAGCAAGGGTAGTGTTTGTAAGACTGTGTACTTTGCAATAAATTACTGATCTACCAGGAGCAATCACTTTTTCTTTAAGACTGTAGTTCTCCCTTCAGCAATACGAAAGTGAACATATTGAATAATGTTAAAAATAAAGTTATTTTACATCTCATAATGTTTGTATTTCCAGTGTTTTTACCTTGGTTACTTTATCTTCATCTTTTCTATAACATGGTTAACTTTTCTTGGATAGTCTTTCCAAATTCCTTTACCCACAGATAGACTTTAGCCTGTAGGTAGATTTATATGGACACATACAACGTTTTGGTTTCAAATTTCCCACTTGCATAAACCACCTTTAAAGCCCTGGGGATGAAACTAGGTGTTCACTTGGTCATATGTTTTTAATAAAAGTTTTGCAAACTTTCTAGAAAAGTGAAGCTGATTCAGAGAGCTGCATGGTTCTTCTCTTAATTCCCTCTATTACCTTCTCCTTGGGTCAAGTGGTGGTAGAATGTCTGATGATTTTTCTGGTGTCTGAGTAACAAAACATTAAATAGGGGTGCACTTAGTTTTGGTTAGTAAGAGGAAGTTAAATTGTTTGCACTTACTTCCATAAAGAATTAAGCTATTGTTAGCTATTTTGATATAGAAATGAGTTCCAAATATGCGCTTACAGAAAGTTGTGCCAACAGACCCCATGTTGTGACATAAAATTGCGGGGCTAGATGTCATATTCTGATAATCATATCACATATAATTGTGTCCTATACAATAACACTCCAAGTATCAGAAGAATGTGGGAGGGGAATAAAAAAGAAAGTTGCAATTGTTCAGAGCCTGAAGCTAGTCTGTGGATAAATCAAATAATCAGCTGCATAAAATTATAAGCAGAGAACTTTAGTAGCCCTTGTCAACATACCTTTCCATATTTTTGATGATAATCATGCAATATGGAATTTATTGCAATCCTTGTATCTTGAGAGCATATGCTGTAGAATACTACAATCGTACATTTTGAAGAATCATGCAGAAAAAGCATAAATTATCTCTTTTATCTGTTGAAAATGTTGAAATTTTGTTGTCATGTTAAGAAGGAATCAAAGTATAATTTATTTTCATTTCTCTCCTCATTGTAAATAAATATCCATTTTTTGAATTGTAAATTTTATATTACTTTTTTAAATTTCATAAAGCTTTTCCCTTAGTTCCAGCTCTTCATTGCTGAGATTATAATTTTTATTTTCCTTTTTAAAATGAAAACTGCCAATACTTTCTTAACATACCTCCTACAATCTTGTTAAAGTAGAATTCAAGATATTTCATCATTTTTCACTTCGGTAACTAAGTAGCGCTCTTTCTGCTTCTGCACACATCATTTTCCCCACATGGACAAGTTTATGTTGTTTAAACAAGCTATAAATGATTAGCATCTTTATAACATTCTAAGCCAATCTATGTCTTCTAGGTATTTACTGATTACCTTAACATGAATATTTAGAAGACCATACATTTCATATCTGCTTTGCCTTTGCATAGAACTTCCCTAGATTTCCTTTGGAAGATGGCTTTTATTTTTTAACTTTTATTTTAGGTTCAGGGAAAGATGTGCAAGTTTGTCACATATGTAAGTTGTGTGTCACAGGGGTTTGGTGTATAGATTATTTTGTTACCAGGTAATAAGCATAGTATTGAAAAGGTAGTATTTCAATCCTCATCCTCCTCCCTGCCTCCATCCTCAAGTAGCCCGCAGTCTCTGTTATTCCCTTCTTTGTGTTCATATGTAATCAACATCTAGCTCCCCCTGATAAGTGGGAATATGTGGTATTTGATTTTCTGTTCCTGTGTTAATTCACTTAGGACAATGGCCTCTAGTTCCATCTATGTTGCTGCAAAGGACATGATCATTCCTTTTTATGAATGCACAGTATTCCACGGTGTATAAAATGTACACCACGTTCTCTTTATCCAGTTCACTGATGATGGGCATTTAGATTGATTCCGTGTCTCTGCTAGTGTGCATAGTGCTGTGATGCACATATGTGTGCATGTGTCTTTATGGTAGATAACTTATATTCCCTTGGTATATACACAATAATGGAATTGCTGGGTGGAACAGTAATTCTGTTTTGTTTTTGAGAAATCATCAAACTGCTTTCTACAGTAGCTGAACGAATTTACATTCCCATTAGCAGTATAAAAGCATTTCCTTTTCTGCACAACCTCACCAGCATTTGTTATTTTTTAACGTTTCATTAAATTATACTTTAAGTTCTGGGATACATGTGCAGAACATGCAGGATTTGTTACATAAGTTACACGTGCCATGGTGGTTAGCTGCACCCATCAACCCATCATCTACATTACGTATTTTTCTTAATGCTATCCCTCCCCATCCCCTCACCCCCTGACAGGCCCCAGGGTGTAATGTTCCCCTCCCTGTATCCATGTGTTCTCATTGTTCAACACCCACTTATGAGAGAGAACACACAGTGTTTGGTTTTCTCTTCCTGTGTTAGTTTGCTGAGAATGATGGCTTCTAGCTTTGTCCATGTCCCTGCAAAGGTCATGAACTCATCCTTTTTTATGACTGCATAGTATTCCACGGTGTATAAGTGCCCCATTTTCTTTATTCAGTTTATCATTGATGGGCATTTTGGTTGGTTCCAAGTCATTGCTATTGTGAATAGTGCTACAATAAACATACATGTGCATGTGTTTTTATAGTAAATGATTCATAATCCTTTGGGTATATACCCAGTAATGGGATTGCTGACTCAAATGGTATTTCTGGTGCTAGATCCTTGAGGAATCTCCGCAGTGTTTTACACAATGATTGAACAAATTTACACTCCAACCAACAGTGTAAAATCTTTCCTATTTCTCTACATCCTTTCCAGCATCTGTTGTTTCCTGAGTTTTTAATGATAGCCATTCTAACTGGTGTGAGATGGTATCTCATTGTGTCTTTGATTTGCATTTCTCTAATGACCAGAGATGATGAGCTTTTTTTCATGTTTCTTGGCCACATACATTTCTTGTTTTGAGAAGTGTCTGTTCATATATTTTACCCATTTTTTGATGGAGTTGTTTGCTTCTTATAAATTTGTTTAAGTTCTTTGTAGATTGTGGGTATTAGCCCTTTGTCAGATAGGTAGATTGGAAAATTTTTCTCCCATTCTGTAGGTTGCCTATTCACTCTGATGACAGTGTTTTTCTTTTCTCTTTTTTTTTTTTTTTTTTTTTTGGCTAAACACCATTGCTTTTGGTGTTTTAGTCATGAAGTCTTTGCTCATGCCTATGTCCTGAATGGTATTGTCTAGGGTGTTTATGATTTGAGGTCTTACATTTAAGTCTTCAATCCATCTTGAGTTAATTTTTATATAATGTGTAAGGAAGGATCCATTTTATGTTTTCTGCATATGGCTAGCCAATTTTCCCAACACCGTTTATCAAATAGGGAATGCTTTCCCCATTGCTTGTTTTTGTCAGGTTTGTCAAGGATCAAATGGTTGTAGGTGTGAGGTGTTATTTCTGAGGCCTCTGTTCTGTTCTATTCATCTATATATCTGTTTTGGCACCAGTACCATGCTGTTTTGGTTACTGTAGCCTTGTAGTATAGTTTGAAGTCAGATAGTGTGATGCCTCTGGCTTTGTTCTTTTTGTTTAGGATTGTCTTCGATATAGAGCACTCTTTTGGTTCCACATGAAATTTAAAGTAGTTTTTTTCTAATTCTCTGAAGAAAGTCAGTGGTAGCTTGATGGGGATAGCATTGAATCTATAAATTACTTAGGGCAGTATGGCCATCTTTATGATTTGAGTCTTCCTATCCATAAGCATGGAATGCTTTTCCATTTGTTTGTGTCCTCTCTTATTTCCTTGAGCAGTGGTTTGTAGTTCTCCTTGATGAGGTCCTTCACATCCCTTTTTAGTTGTATTCCTAGGTATTTTATTCTTTTTTTTTTTTTTAACCAATTGTGAATGGGAGTTTATCCATGGTTTGGCTCTCTGTTTGTCTCTTGTTGGTGTATAGGAATGCTTGTGATATTTGCACATTGATTTTGTATCCTGAGACTTTGCTGAACTTGCTTATCAGCTTAAGGAGATTTGGGGCTGAGGTGATGGGGTTTTCTAAATGTACAATCATGTCATCTGCAAACAGAGACAATCTGACTTCCTCTCTTCCTATTTAATGCCCTTTATTTCTTTCTCATGCCTGATTGCTCTGGCCAGAACTTCCAATACTATGTTGAATAGAAATGGTGAGAGAGGGCATTCTTGCATTCTGCTGGTTTTCAAAGGGAATGCTTCCAGTTTTTGCCCATTCCGTATGATATTGGCTGTGGGTTTGTCATAAATAGCTCTTATTATTTTGAGATAAATGCCTAATTTATTGAGAGTTTTAGAATGAAGGGGTGTTGAATTTTATAGAAGGTCTTTTCTGCATCTGTTGAGATAATCATGTGGTTTTATTCATTGGTTGTGTTTATGTGATGGATTATGTTTATTTATTTGAGTATGTTGAGCCAGCCTTGCATCCCAGGGATGAAGCCGACTTGATTGCGGTGGATAAGCTTTTTGGTGTGCTGTTGGATTTGCTTTGCCACTATTTTATTGAGGATTTTTGAATCAATATCCAGCAAGAATATCAATCTGAATTTTTTTTTTTTTTTTTTTTTTTTTTGGTTCTTGTTGTTGTTGTGTCTCTGCCAGGTTTTGGTATCAGGATGATGCTGGCCTCATAAAATGAGTTAGAGAGGAGTCCCTCTTTTTCTATTATTTGAAATAGTTTCAGAAGGGATAGTACCAGCTCCTCTTTGTACCTCTGATAGAATTTGGCTGTGAATCTGTCTGATCCTGGGCTTTTTCTGGTTGGCAGGCTATTAATTAAACCTTCAATTTTAGAACTTGTTACTGGTCTATTCAGGGATTTGACTTCTTCCTGATTTAGTCTTGGGAGGGTATATGTGTCCAGTAATTTATCCATTTCTTCTAGATTTTCTAGTTTATTTGTGTAGAGCTCATTATAGTATTCTCTGATGGTAGTTTGTATTCCTATGGGTCAATGGTGATATCCCATTTATCATTTTTTATTGTGTCTATTTGATTCTTCTCTTTTTTCTTCTTTATTCTTCTGGCTAGTGGTCTGTTTTGTTAATCTTTTCAAAAAACCAGCTCCTGGGTTCACTGATATTCTGAATGGTTTTTCAGGTCTTTATCTCCTTCAGATCTGTGTGATTTTAGTTATTTCTTGTCTTCTGCTAGCTTTTAAATTTGTTTGCTCTTGCTTCTGTAGTTCTTTTAATTGTGATATTAGGAGGTCAATTTTAGATCTTCCCTGCCTTCTCCTATGGTCATTTAGTGCTATAAATTTCCTTCTAAACAATGCTTTAAAGTGTGTCCCTGAGATTCTGGTACGCTGTGTCTTTGTTCTTGCTGGTTTCAAAAAAAGTATTTATTTCTGGCTTAATTTCACTATTTACCCAGTAGTCATTCAGGAGCAGGTTGTTCAGTTTCCACGTAGTTGTGCGGTTTTGAGTGAGTTTCTTAATCCTAAGTTCTAATTTGATTGCACTGTGGCCTGAGAGACTGTTTGTTATGATTTTCAATCTTTTGCATTTGCTGAGGAGTGTTGTACTTCCAATTACGTGGCCATTTTTGAATAAGTACAGTATGGTGCTGAGAAGAACATATATTCTATTGATTTGGGGTGAAGAGTTCCGTAGATGTCTATTAGGTCCTCCTGGTCTAGAGCTGAGTTCAAATCCTGAATATCCTTGTTAATTTCCTGTCTCATTGATCTGTCTAATATTGGCAGTGGGGTGTTAAAGTTTCCCACTATTAATGTGTGGGAATCTATAGTAGCCATTCTGACTGGTGTGAGATGGTAGTTTTATAGTTTTGATTTGCATTTCTTTAATGATAGTGATTTTGGGCATTTTTCATATGCCTGTTGGCCATGTGCATGGCTTCTCTGGAAAAGTCTACTCATGTCCTTTGCCCACTTTTTAATGGGGTTGTTTTTTACTTGTAAATTTGTTTAAGCCCCTTACAGATTCTGGATATTGAATAGGGAGTCCTTTCCTCATTGCTTATTTTGGAAGACAGCTTTCTATTTCTGTCACGATGCCATATTCTTTAGAACATTCTAAAGCTTCCTTTTGTTTGACAAGAGGAATTTCCACATTTGCAGAGAACTGCATTTCTATCAAATTTTTGAATATTAACTGGTTCAATATGCTGCCTGCCTTCCTGCCCATGTGAGCTTAGCACTGCTTTCTTCTAAACCATTACCACTAAAACCTAATTCATAAATACAAATGGCATGCCTCATGTATGCATTAGTCACATTTACTCATCTTTCTCCAGATCAGTCGTTTCTGAGCTTTGGGGAAAGGGCTCATAAGTGTTCTTGAGAATCAGATGATTCTCCCTAAAGGACCATCTCCTACACCAAATATTTTAATCTCAAGAATATTGATCCCATGTTAGGAACCCCTGCTCTGAACCCAGAGACTGAAGTTATATACTGACCATTTTATCTGCTTTACAGAGAGGCATAAAATCATCTCCCAATTGATGTTGAGTAATTTCATTTATTCCTTTTACTTTCATATATTTTTTCTTTTTTAATATACAAAAAACTTAAAAACATTTATATTGAACAAATAAAAGTCAAGTTTCTCATAAGAGGAACCATGTGTTATAGACTATGCTGATCCATATAAGAAAACCAAAAACTAATATATTTCTAATTTTCTGTGTCAACTTTCTTTCATATATATTTATTTAGTCTATGGTTTTAGCATTGTTTTCTTTACAATGTACACCAAAATATATTTTGTCCCAGTCTTTTTTTTTTGTTTTTTTTTTTTTTGATATTAAGTCTCATTCTGTAGCCCAGGTTGGAGTGCACTGGTGTAATCTCAGCTCACTGCAACCTCCATCTTCCAAGTTCAACCCATTCTCCTATTTCAGCCTCCCAAGTAGCTGAGTCTACAGGCACGAGTTCACTGTACCGCACCAGTTTTTCTTTTCTTTTTTTTTTTTTATTTTGTATTTTTAGTAGAGATGGGGTTTAACTGTGTTAGCCAGGATAGTCCTGATCTCCTGACACCTGATCTACCCTCCGCCTCCCAAAGTGCTCAGATTACAGGAGTGAGCCACCACGCCCAGCCCAGTCCTTTTTAAAATACACAATATCAAGATCCCTTCTCTTTAATCTTTTCTTAGACCTTTGTATTTGATTTCATTGAACCTTGTTTCAGCTTTCCTGATGTATTATCAATATGTTAACTAAGTCCGTTTCTTCCTTTTCTGTAACTGTGATAAAGTCAGCAGTAGGTTTAACTGAGCTCAGCCTGCATAACACTGTATCTTTTTTTTTTTTTTTGTCTTTAGCCTCCAATTCTCATATGTTGACAAGAATGTTCTTATAAAACAACATGCATACTCTAAACATCATTGATGACTATGTGGCCAGTCTTATTTCATTTTCTCGCCTACCCATTGATGTATAATATCCTAATTTCCACAGCTTTTGTGACATGCCATCTTTCCAAGGCTTGGAAGAGTAAAACAATCTCTCCAATCCTGGTTTGTCTAATTTATTGCACTAAGCATAATACAATTATAATCCATCTCAGTCTTTGGGCCTATTTCATTATTTGTTCTTAATATTAAGTATGAGATTTCCAGATGCTTGACTATTACTAATGCTAACTTCTGGGCCTGTACTATAAATCTCAATTATATTTGTTAGGCTGTTGCTAAACGGGCTTTACGTCTTATTTCGTTTAACCTTCACAGTGATCACAGTGACTGTGTTGCACTGCTTTGTAGATGAGAAAACTAACAATATAAAAGAAAGAGCAGTGCACATAACAGGGATTGAACACAACAGGCTTCCTCCAGAGCTCACATGTTTGCCAAAACTCTCTAACCCATCTACACACATTTTACATCAACTTGTCCTGTTTATAAGTAATTATTTTTTCCATTCATATCTGCTCCACGGTGGACTTCTCTAAGTCCCCACCCTACTTTTCATTTATTCCATTTAAGAAAGCTCAAATGGAGTAAAAAAGGACCTTGAGTGCCCTAAGAGAGTTTTTAATGGCCTCTTTGAGAAGAGCCTGGTGATTATATCAATAGAAGAGGACAATAAAATGACAATATTTTTTCTAATCATTCACTTTTTATCATTGACTATAGTGGCAGATAAAATTAAAACAAAAACCATAAAATGTAATATAAGGAGTTAAATTTCCATAACAAGGGTTTTGATTAAGAAAATCTGTCCTGGACATTGTCATATTAAATGATTCAGTTTTACTCTTCTGCAAATAAAATCTCCAAATTTCAATTTTACATGATTTAATAACATTAAAAATAATTGAGTATTTTGTTCAAGCATCCCAGCAATAACATTATCCACTTGTCGAATATTACCCTTTTATGATTTCATATTAACATCTAAAGAAATAAGTAATCAACTTTGAGTTTTGCCGAATTCACTATTTCCTACATAGATTCTGATGCACAGGCTGTCAAGAGATTATTTATTCTTGAAGTAAAATCCATTCCTCAAGTGTGACATGCAGAAAATTAATGTGAAATCATCAGTTTCCAAGCTCACCTTATTTTGGGTCTCTATATACCACCGACAAATACCATCTGTGTAAAGATAAATTCCAGACATATGACATTGAGCCTGATACTCAGCTGGTCCCCTCGCCTTGCTGTCTCATGCACAATAGTTGAAATCCTCTCCATCTTGCTTTCTTTGGCACTCTCAAGAAATTGAGAAAATGCCCAATAACAACAGGTATTTAATAAAAAATTATTTTTAAAATAAAAACCTCTGTTTTTAGAGTTCACAATTTAGTGGAATACAAGTAGGTGATGACGGAATAGTTACATAAAATCTAAGCTCTCTTCTTAGCGTTCCTTGCATTATTTTAAGCCATTTAGTCAACATTATTCATTATGTGATTCCAATTGCGGAGCTTTAGAAGTTAACATACATTGTGTTAGAAACTGAACAAGTAAAATACAGGCAAATTATTAAATATTTTGTAAAGAAGTAGAGGGATTTTCTTTTTCTAAAAAAAGTGACATGAATTTTTTATTATACAACTATTGTTTCATGGCTGGGCTTGGTGGCCTGTAATCTCAGCACTTTGGGAGGTCAAGGCAGGATAACTGGCTAAGCCCAGAAATTTGAGACCAGCTTGGGCAATATAGTGAAACCTTATCTCTACCAAAGAAAAAAAAAATTAAATAAAAAATTGTTAAAATCCTATTGTATCATGGTCACAATGTAAACTGACATAATTCTTTTATCATCTAGTTCGTATGTGTGTGTAATGAGTCTTAAAATATTTAAATTTTAACAAATCCTACTTCTGGGGACTTAACTTGAAATATGACAAAATGTTTGAACAATTCAGTCTACACTGTCTTCTACAGAATTATTTATAAGATCAAACAATTGGAATAAACTAAACAGAGAGTAGTAGGTGATATAGTTTGAATGTACATCCCCCGCAAATCTCATGTTGAATTGTAATCCTCAGTTTTGGAGGTGGGGCCTGGTGGGAGGTGACTGGATCATAGGGGAGGATTTCTTGGGAATGGTTTACCCACATTCCCTTGATGCTGTCCTTGCCATAGTGAGTTCTCAGAAGATCTGGTCATCGAAAAGTGTGTGGCA
Organism: Cacajao melanocephalus; assembly: GCA_963573385.1. Lineage (NCBI taxonomy): Eukaryota > Metazoa > Chordata > Mammalia > Primates > Pitheciidae > Cacajao > Cacajao melanocephalus. The sequence continues at coordinate 40,393 of CAUYLG010010609.1, read as the reverse complement.
CCTCCTCACTCTCATTCTTGCTCCTGTTTTTGCCATGTGACATGTCTGCTCCTCCTTCACCTTCAACTATAAATGTAAATTTCCTGAGGTCTCCCTAGAAGCCAAGCATATGTCAGCACTTCCTGTAAATTTACTTCCTGTAAATCATGAAGAAATTTGTGCAAATTAAACGTTTCCTTATGAATAACTCAATCTAAGGAGTTTTCTATAGCAATGCAAGAATGGCCTAATATACCAGACGAAAGTTTAAATAAAGTACTGTGCATCATCAAGTGTGTTTTCCATACACATATATGCATATTAGACAGAAAGAGTTATAGGCAACCCAAATTTTAGCAATAGTTTTCTTTGACTATTGAAACTTGTGGGTCCCTTTAATAACTTCCATTTTTCTGGTTTTCTTTATAGTCTTGTTTTTATTTTTAACCCTAACATATACTTAGTTTCAGATCAGAAATAAAAAGCTTCACTCAATTAAATGCTTCATGAATACTGTCTGTTTATGCCATCTTTGTCTCTTAAGCACAATGTCCTCCAGTGTCCCCATGCATGATTCTAATCCACTGTGTGGCTCCATTGACTAACATAAGCAGATACAGCATGGGGACTGGATTTGTGTCACATTTATGACAAACATTATCATGAGTGAGAGTTGCACTGATGAGCTAAAGGAGCTGATATCCCAACGAGATACAGTTGAAGGAATACTAGCAAGACAACAACCAGCAGTACTCCAGCTACCAACTCAGCTCATCTGCAAGCCCATCAATGCCCAGATGCCCTGGAAACTGCCTAAGGAAGGGCTTGAAGCAACATCTCTGGGCAAAAACAGCATCACAGAAGCACCTATCTTATTATACATAATAAGCTCATGCCTACCACAATCAATGAATCAATCCATCAAGACAGATAGATAGAGAAACTGAAAAGAAAGAAAATGCAAAGAATCATTTGTACTCTTTTTTACCACTATTTCATTACATTTATTTAGTCAAACCACACCTCTTTTTCTCATTTTGGTATTTCTATTTGATACAAAGCCATGCTGAATTACGATGAGAAGCCAATTTTTCAATAATTATGCCATTTGTGTTTTCTACCAATAATACTTAGGTGTAAATGTGGCAACATGAAAATATGTAAGTGGCATCTTTACAAAATACTTTTCAAAAACAAGTCACTAGAGCAAAAACTTCATTTCTTTCTCTGACAATTAGTGCTTTTCAATCTGGTTAATGAAAACCAGGAGCTTTAATCTATATGCACTATAGCACAGGTTTACCAGGGCCCAAACAATTCCATTTTACCAAGTAATGATAAAATTATAATCTACCTACCCATGATCAACTTACTCCATTTTTTTTTCAGCTAAAAGAATAACCAAGATCCTCTGACCTTCTATACTCTTTATTCTAGAAAACAGTACAGAATTTCAGTTGTTCAAAAGTTGCTTTGCTTGGCCGGGCACGGTGGCTCCCAGCACTTTGGGAGGCTGAGGTGGGCAGATTACGAAGTCAAGAGATTGAGACCATCCTAGTCAACATGGTGAAAACTCATCTCTACTAAAAGTACAAAAATTAGCTGGGTGTGGTGGCATGTGCCTGTAGTCCCAGCTACTTGGGAGGCTGAGGCAGGAGAATTCCTTGAACCCAGGAGGCAGAGGTTGCAGTGAGCCTAGATCACACTACTGCACTCCAGCCTCGTGACAGAGCAAGACTCTGTCTCAAAACAAACAAACAAACAAACAAACAAAAACAGTTGCTTTGCTTTTCGCATGAAAGCTTCACAGTTTTAAGGCAGGAACTCCAGGAAAATAGTTTTTAACCCTAGGAAATATAGTGCATCTTTCGAATGCTTGCTCAGAAAGCCAGGAGAGCCCTTGAAAACTCTCCTTAATTGAAATAATTTTTGTCAAAGAAACAATAATATTGCATCAAGAAAGCACTATTTCATGTGATTTACTATGGCTTATTTTAAAAGGTGTCATAGCTACACACATTTTGCACCTCGTATTTATAATATTCTTATATCTCCCAAAGAGTCCTATTGTTTCAATAACATGAGATGTGATATAAGTTGACTAGTGACACCCTGAGCTCTCTGCTTCCTTCTAAGGCATTGGGGTGGGAAAGAAGGTGATCCTAGAGAGGAAACTGGCATGATGATGATAGTATTTTATGTTGAGAAACATAAATTGTCAGGAAAAAAAAAAGAACAGAAGAAAAGGTCAGATGCAATTGTGGTCAATTGGAACCAAACATAGTATTTTTTAGTTCTAGAACATGAAAGCAAATGGCAGTGAGTAATGAAGACTCTTCAATATGCTGTCATGCAACTATGCTACCAGCACGCAAGGGCACAGACATGGAAAAAAATGAAATATCGTCATTACAATGTCTACCTTGAGACTCCTATGAATGAGGAAAGATGATCCCAGGTATCTCTCACCCATTTCTAAATTTCTAATATGACTTGAGGTAAGAGAAAGAGCAGATATTTTACCAGAGATAAGGAAAAATTATGGGATTACAGATTCATAGCAACTTTTTAAGTGCTCTGAATTTTCTTTATGGGCCTCATATGGGCCATCAACATAGTGAGTCTATGTTTCAACTAGGCATTTGACAGACTCACATGATATTCTTGTGAGCAGAATGGCAAAAAGTTTCGTAGAGTTTTAGCAGGTTTAATAGTATGCCGTGGTATACTGATTAATGCTTGATGTCCACCTGGAGTTCAGCTTACTGGGAATGTGCCACAGAGTTTTGCTGGGACCTTTCAGATTAGAGTTTTTATCAACAACTTGAATAAAGTTACTGGTTGAACAAGCAAAATTAAATGTCATAGAAAAAAACAGCAACGAACTATATTTAGATTAGAAAATCAATTACACAAATATGAAATCAAGTAAATTGGTGGCTTGATAATAGCTCAAAGTAAAAACAAATACTTTTGCTGATTTAATTAAAAATGATCAGAATTAGCTAACAGTTTGACACGGTTGCTGATTAAACTTTTATAATCTGAAGTTTTAACAATAAGCATTCACCATTTAGGTCAAAAGATGTATTAGAAACAATTTGCCTTCCTAATACTATATTTGTACTATTCTATTTACTTTATAAGCAACTTTAAAGAAAGATCTTATATTTTAAATGGTACACATAAAAAACTACAGTGCTAAAAGGAAACCATACACTTTATTGTAAGAAAAAATAGACAAAGGTGGTTTGAAAGGTTATTTTGGGTGTGATATGATTGAGAGTTGGTGGTGGCTAAAATTAATTTTCTTTAAATATTTTTAAAGTTGTCCATGAGAAGGAAATAGGCACTCTATCATACAATAAGGGAATATTGGATCCAGAGAGAACAATTACAAGGAGTCATATTTTGACCTAAATGAAGATTCTTAAAAAATTTAATCTTAAAAGTAGAGTGCTCCCTAGTACCAAAAAAAAAAAAAAAGGTAAGAAACAAGAATTGGACTGAAATTTTACTAATGGTATATAAATATTTAGCCATCTAAATTTATATCAGGCTATTCTATCTAAGCTATGAGAACACAATGGCATAAGAATGATACAATGGACTTTGGGGAGTTTGGGGGAAGAGTGGGAGTGGGGCAAGGGATAAAAGACAACATATATGGTGCAGTATATACTGCTCAGGTGATAGATGCACCAGGATCTTACGAACTACCAAGAACTTACTCATGCAACCAAATACCACCTGTGCCCCAATAAATTATGGAAAAAGTTAATAAAAATAAAAAACTACAAAATAAAATAAAATAATAGATATCATTCTATTATGATTTCTACCTTGAGATGCCTATGAATGATGAAAGATGATTCCAGGTATCTCTCACCTATTTCTAAACTATATAATTGGATGTGAGATAACATAAAGAGCAGATATTTTGCCAGAGATAAGGAAAAATTATAGGATTATAATCATAATATATATTTTTCTATTATTTTAAATATAATTATTAGATATTAATAATAGATATTATTTCGCATATTATTTTGCTAGCCCAATGTCAGATTGGAACATTTTGAGCTAATTTTCTTTCCTTATATTTTCCTGATACTATAATATCTAAAAATGCTTTCCTGAAATTTCTGATTTTAATTGTGAGTAATGTGAAAATCATCATGACCTTGACCTCAGTGTTTCTCTACATATTTTTTCATTCTTAGGCTGGAGTGCTCAAAAATGGTATTACTTTACAAATAGAAGAGTGTTTTCAATGAACATGTCTGCTTTTTCCTTTGGAGTTGTATGATATAGTTATCACAAGCACTAGTCCTAGGTACCAAATAATGACACCTGCTGTGGTAATAAAATTTAGAGCTCTGACACATTGTAGTTCACTATTTCTATTTGGAAATGTAAAGCCTGACTAGAGAAAACTAAATGTTAATAAAATTTGACAGTTTTGTCTTCAGCATGACAGAGTATTTTATGAACAACGGGTGCTTCAGTGATTCCTCTGTAAGGAAATTCACAATCTCAGACAACGGTGTTCTATGTCATCTCTCAGGAAATAAAAAATGGAAACATCGAATATGGCAACTTTATCTACTCCAAGTATCTCATTAATTTGACTTTTTCTTTTAAGGAACAATGACAATCTTTAAAGTATGGTGAGAGTCTGGCTATTGAAATTCATCAGAAAATATTAGAGAAAATAGGGAGTGTAGCTGTTTTGTTTTTCAATGTGCTCTATTAAGCAAAATGACTGAGAATGTCATTGATTTGCTCTTTATTACTAAAAACAGTGAGGGCCATAATTTGTGTGTTTTACAATCACTGAGAATTGCCTGTTACAAAATTAGCTGGCGCTGAAAAACGCTAGAGGGAATTAAAGCCTTTTAATATATTTTAGATTTTTTTAATCTAATATATATTTTTTAACCAGCCCAGGATTTGGAAGAAGATGTCAAGATTCAGGTCTTACATTTGCCACTTCCCATTTAAGAGGTCTACTTTATCTTTCTAAATCTGGATTTCCAAAGTTTGAAAAATGATGGATGATTATAAGGATTAGGTTAAATATTTCTCGAATATAAATGTGAATAATGCTTCACAAATGCGTGACAGTTGGAGTGCTCTCTATAGAAATACAAACATTCCAGTGTTTAACATAGTGAGCAGGGTATTTTTATTTTATCAGAAATTGTGTATTTTGTATTTGTAGTTTCTTTTTGTGATTTTTCTCACAATTTCAAGCCATTGTAAATGCAGTTTACCTTCTTCCAGAGAGATTACAGTAATTTAAGAAAACAAAAAGTAAATTATGCTGTTGATTTTGAAAATTTCTGTTACAAAAAATTGGCTGAATGAAAGATATTTTGTATGCTATACTCAAAGTTTGTGCTATAAACCATGGTCAGCAAACTACATCCTGCAGACCAAATTCAGACAACCACCTGTTTAGTAGATAAAGTTTTATGGAAACAAAGTCACATTCATTCATTTAGGTATTGTGTGCTGCTGTTGTAATACAATAGCGGAGTTGTGTAGTTGTGACAGAGAGTTTATATCCTAAAAAGCTTAAAATATTTGGCCAAGTGCAGTGGCTCACTCCAGTAATTCCAGCACTTTGGGAGGCCCAGGCAGATAGATTGGCAGGTCAGGAGTTCAAGACCAATCTGACCAATATGGCGAAACCCTGTCTCTACTATAAATACAAAAATTAACTGGGTGTGATGGCACGCACCTGTAGTCCCAGCTGCTCAGGAGGCTGAGGCAGGAGAATCGTTTGAACCTGGGAGGTGGAGTTTGCAGTGAGCCAAGATTGCGCCACTGCACTCCAGCCTGGGCAACAGAACAAGACTCCATCTCAAAAAAAAAAAAAAAAAAAAGAAAAAAAGAAAAAGCTTAAAATATTTAATCTTTGGTTCTTTATAGGAAAGGCTTGGCAACCTCTGTTATAGACCATATTATTCAATAAATAATCGTTGGGTAAGAGCATGGTTTGCATTTCTTTCTCTTTGATCCCCCCACCCCACCTCTACACTTGTTCCTGAAGTCTTGTTCTTCTATTAAGAAGAAATGAAGGGTCAGACAAGTCAAGTTTTATAAAGGATAATTAAAATGCCACATCCGTTTTGGGGAATATAAGGATGGAGAGTATTTGTGTCCGAGTCCTGTCTGGTACTTTGAAAGCTATAAACCTGACAACACCTGTGGAGATCAGCAATGTCTACTTTTTGCAGTAATACAGGAGAGCACTAGAGTAACACAACTCCTTTTTGGAGACATCCAGAATAAAATTGCTTTTTAATTTATGAAGTCATTTCCAGATTCCACCAGTTAAGAGTTGGTTGCTTAAGAGTTAATAGTTTGTTAACTTCTAAATTTATTAAGTTTGTAATATACTGTATCTTGCGACTTAATTATAAAAAATATAATTATAGCTACCAGAGTAGATTCTGGGATTAAAAGTCCAGTTTCTCCATTCCATATAAAGAGGACCTGGGAAGAAGCAGTTACATTACAGAAATTGATTAGTGTGTGTCATCTGTACAGTATCTAGCTTAGGAAATAAATTGAGTCCAGAATAGTCTCACCAACGACTTATAGGATTTCACATTCATTCAATGTAATTCAGCACACATTTGTTGATTAATTATTATCACTATCTTTCCCCATGGTGATGGGTGTCATTTTTCTCTTCAGAGGTGTATGACTTAATTTGAAAAGTTACATTCATATTATCTCAATATATTTATATATATATATCTCAAGATATACATATGTATGTGTATATATATACATGTGTATATATATGCCAAGTATTATATATATGTGTGTGTGTGTGTATGTATATATATATATATATATATATCAATGCCAAAATACTGATTCATACAAAAGGAAAATGAAAATAAGTAGATTTTTACCTAAATTAATAATATTGGCAACTTAATTGTTTCATTAGTTAGGATATATCATTTTTTATTCATTAAAGGTATTGAGTTGTTGTAGAAACTGGCAAGATAAAATATTGTGCCTATGCTTACTTGTGTATCAAGGCTAATATTGGGGAAAGTGAGTTCGTATTCATTTTGTATTCTAAGTCTCTAGAAAAAGAGTTCGTATATTTAATATACTTTGTTCATTCATTCTATATGATTTTTTATATAAATTTTAGTTGCTTCAAGTTTGAAGTGTTTTTTTTCTCCTGTAAAATGCCCTGAATTCCTCAGAGAAGCTGCAGAGGTAATGATACACAATATTAATGAAGACATGTACTGCTATGTTGATACTTAATTCATGGGGTTTCATAATTACTGAATTTATAAACCAAAGAACTGATTATATATGCAGTATTCAAAAGCCAGCTTCTCAGATTTCCAAGTATGCTCAGTGAGACGATGTGGTAAATATCCTCCCCTGTTTATCTGTTTGCTGCTTGGCTTTGATTCCTTGTCTTTACTGTATTTCCAGATTTCTCCTACATTTCAATTCACTTCTAAAAGTCAACATCAGAAGATCTGCAACAATGAACTACAAAATGGATTGTCAAAAAGCCAAGAGAACTTTGTAACCTCTTTCTCTGTTATACTGCGAAAAATGGACTGAATGTGAATGCCTCTGTGCAGTACATTCTGTTGTGCTAAGCTGACTTTATGGTTTTACTTTTACATCATGAAGTAATGGTGCTAAAGGTAATAGAGCTATTTCAAAATTCAAACTCCAAAATGTAGAACCATAGATAAAGAGAGTTGAAAAACTCTTGAAGACTTCCCCAACCCCTTCCTTTCTCCCCCATCTACTACCTCTTCTCAAGCCTCAACAGGGTTCCGGATTTGCCCGGATTGTCTTTCTAATACTAGGATTATAGATGCTGGTGATGTTGTTCTCTTGAGAGATGCAAATTTCCCTAAACACTTTTCATTAACTCTGGACATGTAGAATTCACAGCAAACTTCTTTATATTATCAATACTCAATATTAATTATGGCCCAACACTGTTTATGATACTATGCCAAGCACTTGGGACAAGACATAGTCATTTTCCTGAAGGAACTCATGCTCTTATAGCGATGCAGACATGTGAATGCAAACAAGTATAATAAGGATTATCATAAATTGTTTAATGTGGAAAGAAAACCCTCACAGATGTGATACTGACATACTGAAAGATAATTAGCAACTATGTGGCCACGAAGTTAAAGAAACTCATTCCATGCAGAGAGAACAGCACACACAAATCACAAAAGCACTAACTTGTGTTCTTGTCTTCCCAACTAGATTTTAAACCCATATTATAAGCAAGCATTGTGCAGTATGTCTTTAACATTACCCACTCTTTCCTTCTTGTATCTCAATTCAGTGAATAACTAAGAGTTGATTGAATCCTAACATGCAAATAAGTTGGTATCATTCATTCTATTTGAGTTGCATGCATCTAAGGTTTTATTCCAAGTGTACGTCATGCATTCTGTTTATGCTCCTACTCATGATCAAAATGTTTGAATTTTCAGGCAGATAAATAATTTTTTCTAATATTTTCCTCTCTCAAAAAAAATTGTATTTAAAAGTAAGCAATTTCCTCCAAGTTAAGCATCTGCCAAATTATTTTCTATGTGCAGAGCTCATGGAAGATTTATGTGACTCAGGATAAAGTTTAACATTTTAATGAGTACACTGAAAGTTAATAATTAGCATAAAAATGGACTGTCTACTGAAAAATTTTACTCCATGCATAACTTTTTAATTTGAACTCTGAATTACATAGCCAACGTTTTTATTGGTTTATTTAAGATGTTCTTCCTCTCCTGAGTTTCGTTTTGAATTAAAATCAAAGAGTGGTTTAATTATCAAATATCATTTGATTCCTACAGGTATTCCTATATTTTTTTCAAGCATGTTCTACTGAAAACTAAAACAAAAATCTCACAAAATGGTCACATTCAATTCTATGATAACTTGAATATATATTGTAACTGCATGCAGAACGCTTTTCATATACTAATTCTTACTTAAAAATTAAAACCGTACTGAAATGGGGTCATAGTTTCAAAAGCAAGGGTGAATAAAACTATTTGTTATTATTTAGTAGAGCCAGGGTGCCACCTTATGTGTTTTAAATAGATATTCGCAGGGTAAATGTAAATAGAGACAATTTGGGAAACAGGAATCTTAATAGTAGATTTCAGAATACACTTGGTTGCTTAAATTTTAAAGTGTCTCTTCCAATGTTTAAATAAGTCATTGTGCATCCACATAACAGGCTATTATGCAGCTGCCAAATAGTATCAGAATCATTTTGGTGTCTCCAAAATATCCTAAATCAGGTCAGTTCTCTCCATCTGCATGGCTGCTAACCACCTCTCTGTTGTTTTGTGCTACCAGTTGAACTAATTCCAGAGTTCCTGGAGTGGTCTCTGCTTCCATTCTTGCCCATCAAACAATCCTTTCTTTACAAACCTGCCAAAGTGATCTTTTAAAATACAAAATAATTAAGTCACTCAACTGCCTATATCTCCCGATGGCTTCCAGTCACTTTTAGAATCAAATCCAAACAATTCCCTGAGTCTCTCCATGATCTGTGCTGTCTACCCTCTTATCCCATTTACTTTCCATTCCACATTTCTGCCACATCAGACATTTTCTGATGCTAAACTTACCTCCACCTTCCCACTTTATATTTTATTGTCCTAGATTACTCTTCTCTAGTATCAATACCTCAATGTCATTCAAGTTTCAACTGAAACGTCAACTTCTTCAGAGGAATCTCTTGATAATTAAATCTCATGTTCCTCTTCACCAAGTTTTACTACCTAACAGTGGACTCATTTTAATACAGTAGTCCCCTGTTATCTGTGGGGAATACCTGCCACGACCGCCAGTAGATCTGAAATCATGGATACTAGAGAACCCTATATATACTATGTTCTCTGATCTGATAACCAAGATGGTTACCAAGTGAAAACAGGCAGGTAGCCTGTACAGTGTGGATACACTGAACCAAGGGACAACTTATGGTCTCTATGGGACAGAGCAAGGTGACACCAGAGTTCATCACCTTGCTCAGAACAGCATAGAATTTAAAACTTATGAATTTTACTGGAATTTTCCATTTAATATGTTTGGACTGCAGTTGGCCATGGGTAGCTGAAACTGTGAGAATGAAACCATGGGTAAGGGAGGACTACTGTAATATGTATCATTTTTTCAAAAAGAGGATAAAAACTACTATGCCTACAGTTGTTTTCATTGCAAGAAAGATTTTAAGAAGGAGTTTCCCTTTGGGGCCCTGTTTGAATTTCCTTTATAGCCAATAAAATACTGTAAGAAAAGCAAAGAAGATTGGCAAGGGAGATGGGGTTCAGGCAACAGAGGGGAGAAGAGTAAACATTGTATTTCATCTAAGTGTTCATAATCTACCCTAATGCATTCAGGAGCATTTTGGTATTTGGCTAGATGACTTTTTATTTTCAGGGGTTAGTTGCAGAATCAAGAGAAAAATTAGCTTTAATGGTCCTACAGATTACAGGCATGGACTAATAAGGAGATGAACTTACACTCCCTCCTGACATGATGAACTCACTTGCTACATAGTATATGAAAATTCACTATTCCCACAAAAATGCCCATTTCCAGATCATCCTGCTATAAAACATTCGATTTCCATACGAGGAGAATTCATTTTAAATAACTAAAATAGATTCTTGCATTACTTTTTCATTTAACGAAAACAGATCATTGGAAGCACTGAAAGGGCTGCCAATTTCCAGGGTTATATTCTGGTCTGTAAATGTGTGTACCAAGGCATAAATCAAAAAAAACAAATAAATTTATCCTTCTTACAATGGTTGTACAAATGATTGACACAATCTGGCACTGTGTGCTTTTTTCCCCCATTACTGACCATACTGACCCTTGTGCATGTAATTTCTACCTATGATAGCAAAGAGACTCTTGAAACTGCTTTTCATGTCCGTCTAACCAGAACACAGGCTACTATGTCGCATTATTTTTTCTCTCATGTTGAAATTGCAGTGGCAATAAGAATTGTCATGTATAAACTGAGGCCTAGAATAAAAAAAATGTGGTGTTAAGATTATGACAGTCTACTTCAGCTACCACAGAAGGTGATTCAAGTTGTCATAAGTATATTATATACTTATATTTGAATAGTAGTTTAGATAGTGCCAGTACAGCAATTTTACTGACATACTGAGATAGGAATCCATAATGATTAATTGTGTGATGGTAAACAGGATTCTCTAAAAGTAATCATAGGAGTTCACTCTGGATTTCGTGGACAATGAGCCAGCTAGGATGCATCTACCTCACACCTCATTATTTGGAAGGAATCAGCTCAAACTTAGTTTTCCATAGAACCTATTTTCTGATAATAGGAGTTACAAATTTCCACTGGGGCCAAGGTATTTAGATACTGGGCATCCAATAAATGTACATTGCCTAGTAGTTTACATTGTCTTTGTTCCTCAATAGTCTAGCTTGCTCTTAAGATTCTTCATAAATAGAGCAACAAAAGGGGTAGTGATGGGAGATGTCACCAAAATGATGGAGCAGGAGCAATTTGGCATCATTCTCCTTCACAACATTAAAACTGAAACATCTATTTGGTACCAAGACTATCACAAGTAATATCCTAAAATTCAAAACTTAGGCTGTGACAATCCACAGGGCCACAGACAAGAGACAAATAGTGAACAGACACAAAGATGAACAGATTTCTCTATGCATGATGCAAAGTACTGTGCAGAAAAGTTCCCCTCAGACATATGCTTCTCACTGGAAAAATTAGATCAAAGTGGGCAGCCAGCTTCTCTATTATCTTGGGTTCCTCTGCAGGAAGTTAATTCCTGAATTCTTGCTTTAATGCAAGAAGTGTTGGGAAGCATTTTGAAGTCCTGTAGGGAAAGAAAGAAAGATAGAGAGAGAGAGAGAGAGAGAGAGAGAGAGAGAGAGAAAGAAAGAAAGAAAGAAAGAAAGAAAGAAAGAAAGAAAGAAAGAAAGAAAGAAAGGAGGGAGGGAGGGAGGGAAGGAAGAAAGGGGAAGGGAAGGGAAGAAGGAAAGGAAAGGAAGGGAGGGAGGGAGGAGAGAGACACAGAGAGAGAGAGAAAGAGAAAGAAAGGGAGAAAGAAAGAAAGAAAAAGAAAGAAAGAAAAAGAAAAAAGAAAGAAAGAGAAAGAAAGAAAAGAAAGGGAAGAAAGACAAGGAAGGAAGGAAGGAAACCAGAGTACTGCTAGAACTAACAGTGGAATTGGGGCTGGTAGCCCTAGTGTGAAAAATTTAGAGGCTGTCTCTACAGAAACACTAAATCAGAGAGGCAGTTCAGCAACACCATGCTATGGGAGGTATGCTCCATGGATGCCTTTTCACCCATCAACAGCCTTTCCACATAGCTGGGATATTCCATCTGGGAAGCCCATCCCATTAAAGAAGGGTTGCACCCCAAACTTTTGTGAGAGCCATGGCAAACTTAGGATTGAGGTAATGTGTAATGCTAATAAGGAGGCCACATTCTGAAGTTAAGGGAATTCAACAAATAAACTGTACAGGACCTCTAAGCAGATATAATCTAGGAAGATCAAACCAAGCCAGAGGGCAAAGACTACAGTAAATAACCGATTCTTCAATGCAAATATATAGATGTACATATATTTGAAACAACCGAACCATGGCCTCCAGAAATGTACAAAGCAAGAAACTAGTGATTGACCCTAATGAGATGGTATGAGTTATTGGATTAAAAAACAAAAACAAAAAACCTTCAGTGAGCTTCAAGAAAACATGAGAAAGCAATTCAGAAATTTATTACAGAAATTTAACAAATATATTAAAGTCATTTTAAAAAATCAAACAGAAATCCTGGAACTAAAGAATATATTGCATTAGCCGAATAAAGCAACAGAGAGTCTCAGCAGCAGAACTGATCAAACAGAGGAAAGAATCAGTGAACTAAAAGACAACCTACTTGAAAATAGAGTCATAGGAGAAAAATAATGAAAGTAAATAAAGAACACCTATGAGAGCTAGAGAATAGCCATTAAAGAGCATATATAAAAGTCATTTTCCTTCAAGAGGGAATTGAGAAAAAGCAAGGAGAAGAAATATTACTTACAGGAGTGAGGAAAACTTTGCAAACCCAGTGAAACATATATAACCAGGGACATAAAGGTCAAGTGTCACCAAGTAAATACAATCCAAATGATACTATCCCAGGTCAAACACTGAAATATCAAGGCAAAAAGAAGATCCTAAAGTAGAAAGAGAAAATAACCAAATAACATAAAAAGGAGCTCTGATTAATCTGGAACAGCTTTCTCAGTGGAAACCATACAGGCCAGGAGGAATGGAATGATATGTAAAAAGTACTGAAGTAAAGAACTTGCTAAACAAAACGTACTATTCTCCACAAAAGTATCCCTCAAAACTGAAGGAAGATGGCACTTGTCCCAGAAAACAGAAGCTCAGGAAATTCACCAAGACTTACTTAAAAGAAATAATAAAAGAAATTTTTCAGTTTAAAAGAAAAAGACACTAATGTGCAGTTAAACAACATCTTAATGTATAGACTCACAGATAAAAGTAAGTACACAGACAAATTCAGAATACTCTAACGATGTAATTGCAATGTGAAAACCACTCATATCTCTACTATTTAGACTAAAAGACAAATCTTTTAAAGATAATAACTATGACAACTTAAAAGATATAAACAGATGCAAATTGAGACAGAAAAAGTCAATATGTCGAAGGATGAAGTTAAAAGATGGTTTTTAAATTTTCTTTGTTTCTCTTTCTCTTCTTTGTTACCAAAGTTAATTGTTTAAAAGAGCTTTATATAGCTATAAGATTTTTTATAAGTTTCATGGTAACCACAAAGAAAAAAATCTATAAGAGATACACACCAAATAAAAAGCAAGGAATTAAAAACATACTACCAGAGAAAAATCACTAAACCAAAAAAGAAGATGGTAAAAAGGAAGAAATGCCAAGAGGGGTTACAAAACATCCAGAAAACAAATAACAAAATGGCAGTAGTAAGTCCTTACCTACAAAAAGTAACATTAAATGTAAAATGGACTAAATTCTCCAATTAAAAGATAGAGAGTAGACGAATATATAATTTAAAAGATCCAATTATGTAACTATATACTTCTTACAAGAAACCCACTTCACATATATAGATGCACGTAGACTAAAAGTGAAGAAACGGCAGAAGTTTCCATGTAAACGAAGACAAACGAACAAAAAGCAGGAATAGCTATAATTATATCAGATAAAAATAGACTTCAAGTAAAAAACTGTAAAAAGACATAAAGAAGGTCGCTATATAATTATAAAAGGGTCAATGCAGCAAGAGGATTGAACAATTGTAAATATACAGGTAACCAACACCAGAGCACCTCCTATATAAAGCAAATAGTAGTAGAGCTAAAGAGAGATTATATACCACAATGAAACAATAGTACAGGACATCCATGCCCCCTACCATTAATGGACAGATCATCCGGACAGAAAATGAATGAACAAATACTGGAGTTAAACAAAATTCTAGAGCAAATGGACCTAAATGACATTTAGAGAACATTTTATCCAACTGCTGTATAACACACATTCTTCTCATCAGTACATGGACTACTTTGTAGGTTAGATAATATATTAGGCAACAAAACATGTCTTAATGTCTCAACAAATTTAAAACAGTCAAATATTAAGTATCTTTTCTGAGCACAATGGAAAATATTATAAATCAATAATAAGAAAAACCTTGGAAACTGTACGAATATATAAAAATTAAGCAACATACTCTTAAACGACTGAGTCAATGAAGAAATTAAGACAATTTGGAAAAAAAATTGAAACAAGAGAAAATGTAAAAACAACTTACCAAAACCTATGGGATACAGTAAAAGCAGTACTAAAGGGGAAATTTATAGCAATGAACATCTATTGCAAAAAAGTAGTAAAGCTTCAAATAGGCAACCTAATGATACAAATAGTACAACTGGAAAGGCAAGAACAAACCAAACCCAAAATTAGTATGAGGCAAGAAATAATAAAGTTTAGGGCATAAATAAATGAAATTGAGACTAAAAACATACAAAAGATAAAAAAATGAAAAGTTGATGTTTAAAAACAATCAAAATTGACAAAGCTTTAGATAGACTAAGTAAGAAAAACAAGAAGTCCCAAATAAATAAATACATCCCCTGGAGGAGGGTTCCTTCCATGGCCATTATGAGCTCCCAGTACCTCTGGCACAGATACAGACCAAAAGAAATCATGCGGAGCTGAAAAGTTGTGGTACCACTGCTTAGGGCAGAAGTCCTTGGTGGTTGCATTGTTATCCAGAGATGAAAGGTTGGCCTGTATTTTGCCTGAGGTGCATTTTTCCCCCTGTTAGAACCTGTGCCTACTTTATTGTTTCAACGGTAGTTTGACCCGCTCTAACAGCATTCTGGAATGGGCCCACATCTATGCTAAGTTGACCAATGTGTACAACTGTTGGATCTGCACCACCCTTCAAGCCGCAGCTGGGGACAGCTTGCCCCGGCACATACATTCAGCTTCTGGGGAAACTGGACATGGTTGGATACTTGGGGTTCCATGGCTGATGTTTGGAATGTGACACGGCCAACTTTGGATTGAACCCATGGCATGCCCATTCCCTGGCTGACCTGTAACATCTGTGATGGATAGAGCTGGGTGGTGTGGAACACATGGTGCCCCTATCACAGGTACCATGATGTATAGACCAACACTGGGGTAATGTCACAGTGGGGTGGTTGTCTGCTGCCGTAGCCTGAACAGATATAACATGTGTCATCACACCAAAGGTGTGGTGGAATAGGTGGCCTCATGAAGGCTGGACCCCAAAGGACTTTGTGCCCCCTGGGAGTCTATGTGTCTTTGGAGACATGGGATAGTCATATCTGACAATAAACCGGATTGGCTACTCTACCTGGGGGTGGCTTTATGTGCCTGCCACTGTTATTCTCACATTGCTTAGATGCCCACATAACTGGGAGGCACTACATTCCTAGAGTTTGCAAATGTGATGAGCCCCCTGGTGGCTCTACCTCTTAGCATTAACCATCCCTGGATCAGGTGTCATAACGGTAGAAATGCAAATTATGGCCCTTGTGGAGCACACCACTCGAGCCTTGAATTACACCCAAGTTGCCCTCTTTCTGTTGACAGATGAGGTTGACAAACCAGGAAAGTGGTAGTGCAGAACCAGGTAGGAATAGACATATTAACTGCTGCCCAGAGTGGTACCTGTGGTCTTTTGGGAATGCAATGTTGTAGCTTCATCTCTGACAATCAACAAAACATAACAGCAGTTTGCAAGGAGTTTCTCAGGATATCAAGGCAGCTGAGAGCCTTACTGATGACCCCTTACAGACATGGTGGGTGTCTCTAGGCTCTGGCCTATGCTGGACCCTAATAGTTATGGGCAGCATAGCAGGAGTACTAGTAGTGAGTTGTTTGCTCCCTGTGTTGTTGCTATGGCCTCTGGGTCCAGGGTTCAACCCTGTGGGCACGTCTCCCTGCTAGGAGAACTCCCTCAGCCTAGGAGGTGAAGTGTAAGGAAAGTGTCTGTGCTCCAGTCAGGAGTAGGGTGAGGCAGACATCAGGTGCAGAATGACACAGAGGGTTTGGAGCACAGGTGCACAATCCAGTGCAGTATATAATCACATTTATGTAGCCATTTAATGTAACCTATTTGTGTGAGCTTGTATCTGGCTTTGAGCCACTGTTGTCTGTGAGAAATAGAACTGCACTGCTGACTCTGTAGGAGGGGTAGAGAATAAAGCCATGTACCAACTGCCTACTGTCCCTTGAGTGTTCTTTCAGCTACCCCCCACCCATCCCCTCAGAGAATCTTGAAAGCAGCAAGCAAACAGTGACTTACCTGTCACTGTTTGACAGGTAATAGAATATTACCTATATAGAATATCTTCCCAGCAACACCAGAATACACACTATTTTTGAGTGTACATGAAAAGTTTTCCAGAAAAGACTATATATTAAGCTGTAAAACATTTCTTAATAAAATAATTCTAATTATGCAACATATAGACTCTGACCACAGTAGAATGAAATTAGAACTCAAAAACAGTATAATTTGGGAAATTTACCAACATGTGGAGTTTACATGACATAACACCTATCCACTATATGAAAGGATAACCACAGAAAGAAAATCCAAATTAATTTTAGATGAATCAAAACAAAAATGTAACATACAAAAACATGGAATTTGGCTGAAGCAGAGTGTAGAGGGAATTTATTGTTGTATCCACCTCTATCAAAAATGAAGATCTCAGCCAGGCATAGTGGCTCATGCCTGTAATCCCAGTGCTTTGGGAGGCCGAGGTGGGTGAATCAAGAGGTCAGGAGTTCAAGACCAGCCTGGCCAACATGGTGAAATCCCTTCTCTACTAAAAATACAAAAATTAGCCAGATATGGTGGCA
Organism: Cacajao melanocephalus; assembly: GCA_963573385.1. Lineage (NCBI taxonomy): Eukaryota > Metazoa > Chordata > Mammalia > Primates > Pitheciidae > Cacajao > Cacajao melanocephalus. Next base: position 22,915 of record CAUYLG010010609.1, on the reverse strand, counting down.
TAGAACCTGTAATCCCAGCTACTCGGGAGGCTGAGGCAGGAGAATCACTTGAACCTGGGAGATGGAGGTTGCTGCAGTGAGCTGAGATCATGCCACTGCATGCCAGCCTGGGCAACAAGAGCAAAACTCTGTCTCAAAAGAAAAAACAAAAACAAGAACAAAATGAGGATCTCAATTCAATAACCTGACTTTTCACCTCAAGAAACTAGAAAAATTAAATTAAACCCAGAGAAAGTAGAAGGAAAGACAATAAATACTTGAATATAAATAAAGTGTAGAAAAAAAAATAAACGAAACTAAATGTTGGTTCTATGGAAAAAATCAACAAAATTGGTTGGCCTTAGACAAAATTGTATTAATTTCCTGTGTGGCTGTGGCAACATATAAATGCAAACTGAGTAGCTTAAAAAAAACTGAGACTTACTCTCTCATAGTTCTAGAGACCAAAAGTCCCTAATCAAATGCCAGCATTGCTCTGCTCCCTCTGAAATGTCTGAGAAAATCCCCTTTGTTTGTTTCAGCTTCTGGTAGCTCCAGGCATTCCATGGCTCATTGCTGCATAACTCTAATCTCTGCTTTCAGCTTAACATGGCCTTCACCTCTACCCTTATCTAAGTCTTCTCTTTTGACTGTTTCAAGTCACCATCTGCCTTTCTTTTATAATGACACTTGTCTTAGAGTTAGGATTTACCTTGATGATACAGGATAATCTCATTCATGATCCTTAAACTAATTACAGCTGCAAATATTCTTTTATCAAATGTTTCACAGTCACAGGTTCTTGGTGGGCATATATTTTTGGAGGCTGCTATCCAACACACTACTTTGACAAACAAAATAAGAAAGAAGACTCAAATTACTTAAGGTTGGAAAGGAGAAATTAACAGCAATATTACTAGCCATTACCAGCAGCATTTTAATTACAAATTAAAAAGGCTTACAAAGGAATAATATAAATAATTCTATGCCTACAACTGAGATAACCTGGGGAAAATGGGCAAATTCCTAGAAAGACGTAAATTCAAAAAACTGTCTCAAGAAGAAAGGTAAAATTAAAATGTAACTAAAACATGTAAAGAGATTGAGTTAGTAATAAAAATAAAAATTCCCACAACAGAAATTCCAAGCCAAGGTAGATTCACTGGTGAATTCTATCAAACGTTTAAAGAAATAACAGTAGTCCTTACAAACACTTCCAAAATATAGAAGGGAGCACTTCCCAATTCATGCTCTGAGTCCTATATACCTTCATACCAAAAGTATATAAAGGCATTACAGAAAAAACTATGAATCAATATTTCTTATAAATACGTATGTAAAAATCCTCAACAAAAATACAAGCAGAGTGCATACAGAAACATACACAAAAATTTATACACCAGGACCGAATAGGATTTATCAAGAATGGAAGTTCAGTATGGAATATAAAAATCAATAAGTATAGTATACCATATTAATAGAATAAAGAAAAAAATCCTCAAGAGCATCTCAATAGATTCAAAAAATTTTGACAAAATCTGGTACCCTTTCATGATATATGTACTCAGCAAACTAAGAATAGAAGTAAATTGTCTCACCGTAACAAAAGCCAACTATGAATAACTGATAGATAACACAATATTTAATGGTATAAAATAAAATACATTCCTTTAAAGGTTAGGAACAACACATAAATATCTGTTCTGCCCATTTCTATTCTACACTATATTGGTAGTTCTGGTCAGATAAAATAGGCTAGAAAATTAAAGGTACCCAAATTAGAAGGAAGAAATAAAGCGATCCCTATGAAACCAACCCAAAAGTCTCACCGACAGTTGTCTTCGAATAAACATAGAAATTGACCCTGCTGGGCTTAAAACTTGAAACTTACATTTGTTTTATCTGAGTTCCTGCCTCAGAAAAAGATCTCCAGGTCTCTCAAAAAGTATAGAAGAACTGAAACTCATCAGATTATAACAACCAGACAATGAGACTCCAGGCCATTTATCACGATTGCTTCCTTACCCCTTCTGAGTTTCTGTTTTCTCATATATAGTTACATTTCTTCCCTGCTATACCAACTTCTAATTTTTAGTTAATCTTGGAGATAGTTTGAGACTGAGCTCCCATGTCCTCGACTGTAGCACCTGATTAAAGCCTTATTCCTTGGCAATAATCATCATTTCATTTATTGACTTTCTGTGCTGCTAACTTCAGGACCTAGCTGGAACTCCTGGTGTTTTGATAACATCTATTCTCAGACAACATGATCTGATATTTAGGAATTCTAAGAATTTCACACAAAAGTTCAAATTAATAAATGAGTTCAGCAAGATGGCAAGATACAACCACAATACAAAAATCACTAGCAATAAACAATCTGAAAATAAAATGTTTTATTTACAATGATATAAAAAAAGAAAATATTTAGTAATAAATTTCACACACACACGCACACACACACATAAGGTGTAAGACTTTTACTCTAAAAACTGCAAAATATTGTTGAAAGAAATTTTAAAAGACCCAGACAAATTAAATAATGTTCAGTGTTTATGGATTTTAAGAGTTATAGTCTTAAGACAGCAATATTCCTCAAATTGATATATAGCTTCAATACAACACCAGTGGCAATTCTTGCAGAAGTAAAAGGTAATCCTGGAAACAGTTACTCTCATTAAACTAACACAAGAACAGAAAACCAAACACCGCATGTTCTCACTCATAAGTGGGAGCTGAATAATGAGAACATAAGGGCACAGGGAGGGGAACATCATACATCGAGGCCTGTCTGGGGGTTGAGGGGGCAAGGGGAGGGATTAAAAATAAAGCTAATCCTAAAATTCATATCGAATGCAAATAACACAAAATAGAATGTTATTGGGGCGAAAAAGTTGTGAAACACACAGTTTCCAATTTAAAACTTATTACAAAATGACAATCATAAAAAGACAATGTGGTGTTGGCTTGGGGATTTGGTTTATAGATTAGTGAAGTAGAATTGAAAGTGCAGAAATAAAATCTTAAATTTAAAGCCAGTTGATTTTCAACAAGAATATTAAGACATTTATTGATTAAAGAACAGGCTTTTAAACAAATGGTGCTGAGAAAACTTCATATTCTCATAAAACAGGATAAACTTGCATCTTAACCAAACATCATATACAAAAATTAACTCAAGTGGAACATGAAGAAAACTGAATGTAAAAGTTAAAACTATAAAATTTGTATAAGAAGACAGGGAATAAAGCCCCTTGACATTGAATTAGGCAATCGTTCTTTAAATATGACTCCAAAAGCAGAAGCAAATTAAGAAAAGAAAAATTGAATTGGATGTTATCAAAAAGAAATAGTGTTATGCATCAAAGGACACCATAACAAGAAAAGATCATTCACAGCATGGTAGAAAATAGTCGCAAATCATACATCTGATAAGGGACTCGTATCTCTAAAACATATGTTCATCTACATGTTTATGCCTATGGGTGTGAATATATATTGTATATTTTATATATATATATATACAGTGTACAATAATATACACAAATATACATACATTTTCTAAATAAATAATGCCATTCTTAAAAGGGCAAATAATTTGAATAGATCTTTCTCTAAATATAATATACAAATGGCATAAAACATGTAAAATGACTCTCGGCTTCATTACTCTTCAGTGAAATGCAAATCAAAACCATAATGAGATACCACTTCACATCCTCTAGGACTGATATAATCAACAAGATGAACATGCCTGTAATCCCCGCATTTTGGGCTGGGATTTGGCTGAGGTGGGTGGATCCAGCATTTGGCTCTCACAGCATTGGATCTCACCCAGCATTTCGCTGAGGCAGGTGAATCACTTAAGATTGGGAGTTCAAGACCAGCCTAGACAACATGGTGAAACGCAGTCTGTACTAAAAATACAAGTTAGCCAGATGCGGTGGTGTGCCTGTAATCCCAGCTACTTGGGAGGCTGGGGGAGGAGAATCACTTGAACTTCAGATGTAGAGGTTGCAGTGAGCCAAGATTGTGCCACTGCACTCCAGCCTGGGCAACAGAACAAAACTCTGTCTCAAGAAGAAAAAAAAAAAGATGAACAATATAAAGTATGAGAGAGAATGCAAATAAATTATAATACTCTCATATTGCTGGTAGAATGGAAAATAGTTCAGCCACTTTAGAGAATAGTTGGGCAGTTCCTCAAAATGTTAAACATAGAGTTACCATATGACCCAGCAATTCTACTATATATATACACACAAGATAATTGAAATCACAGGTACATACAAAAACTTGTAATGGAGTTCACAGCAGCATTATTGATTATGACCCAAAAGTCAAAGCTACTCAACTTTCTTTAAGTGACAAATGGGTAAACATAATTGGTATATCCATTTTGGTATATCCATATCCATAGGGTGAAAAAAGGAAGAAAGTACAAATACATGCAACATGGATGAACCTTGAAGGTATTATGAAAAAGAAGTTAGTCACAAAAGACTGCACATTGTATGATCTCGTTTATATGAAACATCCAAAAATCTAAAATCTATAGAGATGGAAAGGAGATTAATAGTTGCAAGGGGCTGAGATGGGCAGAGAAATGAGGAGCAATTGCCTGATGGGTATGGGTTTTCTTGATGGGGTGATAAAAATGTTCTAAAATTAGATAATAATATTGATTACACAACATCCATAAATATACTTTTAAAATCCACTAAATTTTACCCTTCATAATGATGAATTTATGGTATGTGAATCTACACAAAAATTTTATTTAAACAACAGCAAAACTGTCTTCTGACTTCTACTCCTGCATTAGATTCTGTTAGCAGTAAACTTTTGCTCTAAAACAAAAAGTTTTGGAGGTAGACTATAGGTAGTAGTAGTCTAAAGATAATGTCTGGCAGCATTTATTACAAATGATGGTGTAAAAAAATGCATTACTTTTTTACATGTGATATGGTTTCGGCAAGTATCGAACATGTATACAATCATTCTCCATATTATGTTCCAGTCAATGGCAGAATGTTTACAGGATGGTTTCTTAAGACTATAACACTATATTTTTACTCTAACTTTTCTATATTTAAAAATGTTTAATGCACAAATACCATCACATATAGTTGCCTTCAGTATTAAGTACAGTAACATGATGTACAGGTTTGCAGGCTAGGTGTGTAGTAGGATATATCATCTATATTCAGTTAAGAATACTCTATGATCTTTGCATGACAGAATTGCTTAAGATGAACTTCCCAGAATGTATCCCCAGAAGTGAGGTGTGACTGCACATACATTGCTTTGTGAAGCTAAAAGACTAAAAGAGATTTCAAATTGCAGCTTCTATATGTATACATACAAGTCAGAATGAAACATAATTCATGTCAATAGACAGATCAGTGGCAGAGTACAGATAATCTATTTAACATAGAATATGAAGAAGTCACAGCCAACAAGAATTTATATGGAAGGCTGAGTATAGAGGACTTGCTTTGAGACATGTCAGATTTCTCTTGAATGCTATGTGTACTTTCAAAAAGGTGACATCATAGCTCATACTTCTTGATCTTGTACTTTAGCAGACTGTGTTTGGCTAGATTACCACATTAGTGCTCGACAGAAAATTAATGTTTTAAGACTTTTTAGCATTTTTCCCCCTCTTTAAATTGATATATGAACCATCCATTGGAGTAAAAATTAGTTCTCCTCTCCTGAAAGTATGGACCATAATTCAAAAGGCCTTTATCTAAATGAACTCTGAACTGACAGGATTTTTTTTTGCAACATTCTTCTTATACAGCTTTATTATTTTGTTCACAGCGTATAAATGAATCAAAGAAAAAGCCAATCTAAAATGTTTAATTTTATTACTGATTGTAAACATAATTGAAAATGAAAATTTATAAAGTCCAATTTGATTCAATTCTCTGAGTCTGGGGGGGAAAGCTTGCAGAATTTTAAGTAATGTGAATTAATTCTTTTTATCTTACAACAAGTATTTTTCACAAAATACAACCTGGTTTCAAGCATTGGAATTTATGGGTATTGCTGGTAAAAATGGAGGGCTCTGTAGAACAAAACCAAAATAAATTAGGACAGGATTATGGTGGAGGAAATTTTGATGTTTTTCTCTATGTGGTAATTGGAAGATGGCCAGAGAGGCTCCTAAATTCTTCATCACAGTCCCTGAAGTCCCATTCTTTGTGGAGAAATTTGGATGTGGTCGCGGTATAGGCAGATTCATGCTATAATTCCTCCTCAGATGTTCTTTCCCATCTTTAAATTCTCAAATCCTTCTTCCTTTAGAAACAGCGTGAATGCCAGTTGCACTAATAGCCTCTCCAAGATCATCTCCAGATGTCAGTATTCCCTGCTTCTGAATTCACTTAATTATTTATCTATACAAACTATGTGTCATTTATTATTTTCTACCTTTATCTTCTCTTTCTGTGAATTCCATGTATCTTTTTCTTTATTTCAACTCTAGACAGTACTTTACCTTTAGTAAGTAATCAATCTATATCTATATATGTGTGTGTGTGTATATATATATGTGTGTGTGTATGTGTGTGTGTGTGTATATATATATATATATATATTTGTTAGACTAAATGGAAAATATGTCATGTAGGTAAAACTTGAGAAATCATATCATGAATTCTTCAATAAGAGTCAATTTGACAAGACCTCTTGATAGACAGAAGAACAATAGAAAGGTTAGAATTTTGTCAGAGGAGAGAAAGTGCAGAATGAAAATGGATTATGAGGGATTTACTTATGAAGACAAGTTTGGGTGAAATATAATGTAGAAACAGGACCTAAAAAGCTTGAAGTTGGCCAAAATCATTGAATTATCAAAAAAAAGTGTTGGTTACTGGAAGGAATAAGCATATTAAGATATGACTTATTTATTAATAAATAGTAAAGGGAAAATTATACTTTTCTAATTGGAAAATACATTACCTTCAACTCTTGATAAAAATGATTATACAAATTACAGATATGAAAAACAATGCTTTAAGCAGAAAACTAGTACATGTTTTCAGAAATGGAAAATGTAATTGTATTCATATTTTTTCAGTGTTCAAGATTTTTAATTAATAGACTCAACTTTAACCCAAATTTCAAAACAGAAGAGATGAAATAGTAAGTTCTGAGATCAGATTCAGTAAGTAGAAGTGGCAAGGAGGTACATGTAGGAGAGGAAGAGCAGAGACTGAGTCATTGCTTGCTCTGAGCTTCAGTTTTCTCAATTGTAAAGCGAACACAATAAAACACGGCCATTAAGAAGTGGAAAGGAGATCACATGTACTGTGCACCCAGGTATTCCCTCGAGGTTAATGTCCACTGTACAATTCCAATGGGAATTTTCTGAATTTCCCACTTAGAAAGGCAAGTGGCAGTAGGTTAGCTGTATAACTCCAGAACTGAGGACACATTAACAGGTGTTCTGCAGTCTGATGATTTCACTCTATAGGATGTGACAAAATTAGAGATAGACTACTGTCTTTCATTTGTGTAATACCTGAATGGCTAATAAGCTAATTTGGCTGTTATTCTCATATACCATCAAATAGTTCTTGAATCCCCATGAAATAAATGATAAAATCTATGAAGTGTCTGGTACACATGGACTTAGTCTTTGTTCTTAATACAGGGAAAAAAGAAGGCTTTTAGGGAATGAGGTGAGTGAAAATCAGGAGGGCAATGGTCTCTAATTAGCTTGCCAGAGCCTTGGAAAACAATCCTTCTGAGAAGATCACAAGGGATATCTTACAATGTTTCATTTCTGACTTGCCGAATTAATTTGTGCTGTTTTCTTTTAGTTCATTGTAATTTTTATTTTAGTTTAAATTGTTCTTCCTTAAAAATTTCCCTCATCACAAAAAGGAAGTCAAGTCATTGTTTTTAATAGCCACAAAACAGGATTAAATTCAATGCATTTACCTTTATTTGCTAAATGGTGAATGTCTCGTAAAATATTGATTTTCAAAACTCAAGGAATCGACTAAGTAAATGAAGGGCTTCTTATTTTTCGAACTTTCCTTTCCTTTAGCATATATCTACATGGACATCATCACATGTCCATGCACATGGTGGGCTTTTGAGAAAGTCATCACCACCTGAACTCAGTGTCACAGCTAGAGACCCTTTAAGCTTAAGAGACTTGATCATCAGTCAAGAAGATTCTATATTTTCTTCATGTCATATGGGTTACAAATACACCTGGAGACACACATCAGGGCACTGAAGAGCTGTGGCAAGGTCCTATTCAAAAGACCATTCACACTTTTTTGCCATCCTCAGTCAAGGCATGTTCAGGGCTTCTGTTTAGACTCAGCAAACATAAGATGTACGAAGGAGCATCACTCTACACTCCTCCTAATCCAGTACTCATGATTTGGCTGAGCAGATCTTTGCTGCTCATTTTCCTCTGTTTTGACCTTTTGAGATTCTGGTAAGGTGTGTTTTGAGGCCTAACTTTGAAGAAAGTGATTTGGTCTTACCACTTGCACCCATCAGTCTACCTTGATTAGTTTCCCATGCCTTTATTCTCCTGCCTTACCTTTCCTCATTTCTTCCCCATCATCTACACTTCTGCACAAACGTATTCTTGGAATGCAAATGGAAATAATAACAACAACAAAAGGTTACCATCCAACCTCAAAAACCTAGCCTACATTTATCTCTATGCTATTCTCGTCCTGAAAATACTCACTATACAAAAGTAAACTTAATGCTTATACTAGATTGCTATACCAAGGCAAAAGAAAAAAAATGACCTGTTAGAGGTGGCAAGAACCTTTCATTTGATTCTGCTTGTATTCATTATTTTGCAGAGGAGGAAACTGAAAACAAGGAGATAAAAGTGATTCACCTAAGGTCATAAGGTAACTAATTATCAGAGGCAAGGCCTAGACACAAACAATTCCCCTGACATAATCCAGTTAACTTTCTCCCACATCGTGAATTTTTATTGTCTATTCTGTGGTCAGCTAGACCAAACCTTAATTAGAAACAAACACACAAATATGCAATGCATGCTTTACTTACTCAACATGGAAATGAGAAAACAATAAAGGGTTGTTTTGGGAAATCTGTTCTCTCCCTTGGATCTAGAGACAAGTCAAACGTAAGAAACTGCCATTGTAAATAGGGTCCCAGAGGAGCTGACCTGCCCAGCTGGCATCACAGGCTTATCACAGATTTGACAACCTCAGTCATAATTTTATCAAGAAATGCTCTCTTTCTACATTGCCCAAAGCATCTCCTTCAATTTAATCACTTGTAAAACTCCATGGCTTCTGCTAGAATGGATGGTAAATTGATTTTATCCTCTAGTAGTTGGGAATCACTAATCTTATTTAGCTTTTGCTGTGAGTGTTATATGCAGTTGATAAATGCCCATAGATTTGGGACATATTCCTAAATGTGCAGACGCATTGCCTTCACAAGATAGCTCATCCAATTATTTTTGTAGTGAAAATAAAAACAAATATTAATCAAATTGCCGGTGTAGTAAATATATTTTAAAGCATTATATTTTTTAAAGAGAGTATACTTAAATAAGTGAGAAAAATCCATTTCAGTATAACAGTTAAACAGGAATCCTTTGAGATCTCCACTCAAGTTAATGAGCACGTGTTTCAATCAGTATAAATGAATCCATAACAGTCATATATATATCACACAGAACTATAGCCTCTGGATTGTTGGTTATTTGCTTTTCAGATTCAAGTCTCATGATGTTCTATAGACAGAGTATCAATGCTACCTCACTTCATTAAAACAATTATAACTAAATATATTGTAACAGAATTTTAAAAATAATATTCTTTATGCTTTCAGGGAAATTATTTCATTTTTCACTCCTTAAACATTATTATTTAACATTTTCATAAGTTTAAGTACTTTACTACATACAAAGCATTTGTATTTTTTTAAATTTTTTTGTTTACTTCAATAGATTTGGGGATACAAATGGTTTCTGGTTACATGGATGAATTGTATAGTGGTGAAGTCTGAGATTTTAGTGCATCCATCACCCAAGCAGGGTACACTGTACTCAATATGAAAGGTTTTTTTTTCTCCCTCATACAAACATTTTTCCTTTGCAAATATTACGTAATTTAACGTTTCCCTATTCTATATTGAAATGAATGGTAAATTTTATAAATAAAATTGGGCAGATTTTTTTCAAAAGACTATGTATTTTCATCTTATTCTCTTTCCCTTTTCTCAATAATAAAATTTTTAAATTATACTTTAAGTTCCGGGGTACATGTGCAGATCCTGCAGGTCTGTTACATAGGTATACAGGTGCCATGGTGATTTGCTGCATCCATCACCCTATCATCTACATTAATTTCTCCTAATGTTGTCCCCCGTCATCCTACCACCCCCTGCTATCCCTCCCCTAGCCCCCCACACCCTGCTATCCCTCCCCTAGTCCCCCACTGCCTGACAGGCCCCGGTGTGTGATGTTCCCCTCCCTGTGTCCATGTGTTCTCATTGTTCAACTCCCACTTATGAGTGAGAACATGTGGTGTTTGGTTTTCTGTTCTTGTGTCAGTTTGCTGAGAATGATGGTTTCCGGCTTGGTCCTTAAGTGCCTGTTTTTAGCAAGAACACATCCAGACACAATGGGTGGCTTGGGATGGTAGATGAGAAAGTGAGGCTGTCTTAACTACTTTTAGTAATTCTTGCTCTTTATAAATTTTGTAAACCTGGGCACTTTATTTTCCTTATCTATCCCAGAAACCTAATTTCTGGGATTAGAAACATGCTGTCTTATGTTTTCTAGTTCTCTTATTTCACCACCTCATAGGTTCTTTCTAGATCACTCCAGGAAAAAAAAAATACCTAAACAACCAGAGAAATACAAAAACAGCCTTTTTCAAAATCTATCAAATTTTGTTTTAAAATTTTTTAAGGTGATTCAAGACACAACTACGACTCCAAAACAATTTACTCATTTTAGAGATTCACCACTATGAAGCTTCTGCTCAATAGAATATTTCATTTTCTAGATTTTTTTGAAGCCAGGCTAGCCAGGAAGAACAAAAATGAGACATCTGTCAGGGATAGATTTGACATCATTGAACAGAACCTACAGAGCTTTATTCTGTGGCTAAAATCAATTTTGACTTAATACTTGCGGATAAATGGAGGTATATAGATAAAAAGAAAATGTCATGTTCCAGACTGATCTCAAACTGAGCACATGTCAAGGAAAGTAAGTTGGAAAGAGTGTGCTTCCTTTAACTACTTTATTTATAAGGGTTATTACTTAAATACGTCTGCCTGGATTATAGACTTATGCTTAAAGTACAATTAGATTACTTAAGTATTCATTACATCACAAATCTCATTTTGTTTGGTTTTGTTTACTCAGTAGTAACAGAGACCTAGTAAATATTAGTAGACTAACCACTTCAAGTAGTATATCAAAAAATATTTAATAATATTTTATTGCCCTCAGGATTTTTGTTACATGAGTAGATTATAGCTGCTTTTGCCACAAAGGGAAAAAAATGTTTCAGATGATAGATATTTTAATTTGTTCCCACTTTAATAGTATTCACTTTATTCTATATGCATATCTTATAGCATACTGTATAGCTTTGATATACACAATACAGTTTATTTAAAAACAAATAAAGGAACTAAAAAGCCTGAGCAAGATGATATAAGTATGGACCTTAGTGCACACTCATCTCTGTGCAGAGATGAACCCTGAATCTTTCATACACTCATCTGTTTTAGAATTCCTTACAGCTGCTTTTGGAATTCTGCCAAAGGAATTGGTTTCACACCTGTTTAAGAAGATATGAAAAGACTTACAGATTGATGCTTAGAATAACAGCTCAAAGGAAGAACCAATAAACTGAGATGAAACGCCAAATGTTTAAAAGGTAGATTGATTTGTGATGCCTAACCTCAATAAAATAGTTTCCCAAAGACATTTTTATGAGCAAGGTCAATGTGAGGAAGGGCACAGTATTTGCCAAGTGAATGTTGGCTAGCCAAATTCTATTTTTACGTTGTGGAAATCATATTCGTTTTTTACGCCTTTTCTTTCTCTCTCTCTCTCTCTCTCTCTCTCTCTTTCCTCTCTTTATCTTTCATATGTAGTTGGTCTTAGCAAACATTTCCAATTGGCAGTGCACCACTGTGCTGTACAAGGATGAAAACTAGGATAATGCATTTTTTTGCTTGTTTTTACTCACATTCTAATCATCATCTTTCTAAAGATATTGTGTTCCTTAGTTACAGAAGATCAGAGCATTTTTACCATCTTGGAATCTAGAGAATGAAACAAGACAATAGGCTCTTATTTTTCCAACAGTCACAGCCATTTTTGCATCCTCATATGTTTAGATTGAGGATACAGTTTCAGTGAGGTATCACTTTCTGCAGGGTTATATAAAACTTCCCACAAGCAGACACATAACAGAAGATGAGTTACCTTTTTCTGGAAATTGTGAGAAGTTATGTTTCAGGAAGTAGGTAGAGGCTGACTGCACAATTTCTAATTCAAAATACAAAAATCTATATTTTCTTCACTTCTTTTGTCCACAGGTAGGAAGCATTAGTTTCATCTCAGCTTCTGAATTCATAGAAGATTCACTTAACAGCATTGGGTTTGTAAGAGAGTAGGAATGCTCAGATGGGTGCCTGGCCTCCCCTCTAGCAATGCCCTCCAATTACCAAAGTGACAGAGCCTTTAGTGTGCATCCTTTCTGTGAGTCGCCATTGTATGCTTTGGGGAGTTAATCTTTGGGGAGTCAGTCTCTTGGCACTGCAGCTCAGATAAAAATTCCAAAATGCCCTACTCTGAGCTGCAAAAGCCCCCATGAGAAAAAAAATACAATATCTTAAAGGAAATAAAAGTTACCTTCTGATTTTTCCTTGGTTTGGGATCATGGTTTTTTGTTTTTTATTTTCTAAAAGAGACGTAAAACATGATGATACACTTTCCATGAGCATTGTTATGTTATTATACCAGAGAAGTGAGCATAACCCAACCCTCCAAAGCTCACATAGGTGTGGGTTAAAAGGAACAATTACAAGATTCCATTCTGTGATGAAGTTCCATGCGCTGAACGCCACTGAAGTCTTCTTGTAGGTAGGATTACCTAGTTGTACATGGAGAGTTTATTTTAATATAACAGCCTTGTAATTTCTCATCTTTGAGTTTTTTGTTTGCTTGTTGTTTTGTTTCTTTGGGAGGGTTGCTTTGCAAAAACATTTATGCCTTTTTCATATAATACACCCTCTAGAAAGAATATAATTTTTAAAAGATTGGGAGAAATATAAAAACATATTTATAGATAAATGTCTACAAATATTTATAGCATATTTTTTCATTGGGATAATTATATAATTGGCTTAGATTTTAGATAGTAAAGTTACCACTACAAAATGAGAAAAAACTATCTACTTCACAATTTATTAGTACTACATTCCCATGATAGATACAGAGTCTTATTGCTCATTGAAAATTTCATTTTAAAGTGAATATAGAAGTCTAGTAAGGTGAATAAACTACTTAAAATTCCAGTGTTACTCTGAGAATTTAAAGATAATTTAAAGAGAACTCCTAAAATATAAACTTATTTTTACCTAATCAATTATGTATTAAAAAATATATATGATATTTTAAGTGCAGATACACTTTTATCTTAGTATTTTCCCATTGGATACTAGAGAACCTTAAACATAGCAGGTGCTCCATAAATAAAATGTTAAACTGAATTCTGCACATAAATGTCTTACTGTTTTTATTTTTACCTGTTTCACTCAACAAACATTTATCGATCTTTACTCAAAAGTTATGTCTCAGGAAGACATGTTTGAACCACTTTATCCAAACCCACAGTCTTTACACTTCATATTTCCATTCTGTGATTGTTTTTTTATTTACTACTTACTACTACTTATCACAGTATGTATTTTTCCTATTTATATTGTATATTGCCTTTTTGTTCCTCTGGAATATAAGCTTCACAAAGGAAGACACATTTATATTATTCTCTGCCATATATTTTCCTAGTTCTTAAAACAGTGCCTAAAACATAGTAGCTATTCAATAAATATTTGCGCAATTAAAAAAAAAACAAACTAATGATTATTGAAACTTGTGAGCTGTTGATAGTGGCAGGAGGCAGACAAATGCCTAGGCAGGTAGGGTCAGGTCCCCAGTGAAATCTCACCTACAAGCCAAAGGCAGTTTAAAGCCTGAAAGCCAAGGTACAAGTCAAATCCATGGACTGGATTGAGAAAGTGTCTTCCCATTTGGTGTGCTTTCTTCTGATTGATCCCCATCCATCACTTATTTTACAGATACCTACATTTCCCTAATTAGGTTTTACACTGCCATGCCCACCTTTAAGTGATGCTTTTGTTTTAAGTTTTTTTGTGTGTATTCACAAACCAGTCAGCACACACTTCCCTGTTCTGAGCCCATAAAAGCCCTGAACTCAGCCACACTAAAAGAGAAACCACCCATATCCCCTCTCTGCTGAGGGCTATTTCCTTGCTCAATTAAATTCTCCACCCATCCATCTTCATCCTTTGAATTGTCAGCACATCCTCATGCTTCTTGGATGCAGGGCAAAAGCCTGGGAATGGTCAAACACAGGCACAAGCTGTAGCACAGGCAGGCCAAGTGGGCAGGGCACCTCCAGTGGCAGGCCCAGGGCAGAGTGAGGCCCTGGTAGCATTGGTGGGGGGATTGGGTGTCACTGGCCATGGTGGTCCCCAGTTTACAAACTGGCTGAGAAAACTCCTGTGTCAGTGTTACACAAAGTTCTGATGTAAGGATAACATAAAACTTATTTCTATTTTATAGAATTTCACATAAACCATACATATTATTATTACTATTAAAAGATCAGTAAGATGAAGTTTCCATTTTCATTAGACAAGTTAAAAACTAAATTAATTCTTTTTAAAGTTCTTTATCTTACTTTTATCTTACTATTTGATTTCCTACTTATAATCTTTTAATATAATCAAAGGAGAATGGAGTTCATGAAGGCAATAATGAGATGCTAAGGAGTTTTCAGCAACTTTAAAAAAATGATACATTATATTTGTACATATTTATAGGGTACATATGAAAAACATTTGACCTAATAATTGTTCAAGGAAGGAACTGTTGTTGGGTGATAGTAATTAAAATGCAGATCTGGGGAAATGGCCCAAATCTATTGAAAAATGGGTGGTAACTTTAAAGATTTCTAATAGGTATGGCTTCGGTCTTTTCTGCTGTGCCAGTGCACAGTTGTTCAAATTTAAATCTCTGTTTTGATGCCCCTAATAAGATTTTGCTTGAGAAAACACTACTGTTTCTAAAAGCTTCTGTTGTGCCCCAGTGTGGGGGCTGACACCTGTAATCCCAACAGTTCGGGAGGCCATGGAAGAGAATTGCTTGAGCCCAGGAATTCGAGGCCAGCCTGGGTAACATGGAGAAATCCTGTCTCTACAAAAAATTAGCCAAGTGTGGTGGTACATGCCTGTAGTCCCAGCTACTTGGGCGGCTGAGGTGGAATCACCTGAGCCTGGGAGGCTGAGGCTGAAAGTCAGCCAAAATCATGGCACTGTGTCCCAGCACAAGCAGCAGAGTGAGACCCTGTCTCAAAAAACAAACAAAACAAAAAACAAAGACAAATAAAACTTCTGTTTATAAGATGCTGTCATCAGGCAGCAGTATGAATGGTTGAATGAAGAGAAGGAAGATAGGAGAAGCAGGTGAGAAGCATTTTTGGTAGTGTAGTCCTAATAAAATAGAGAGCTTGGTTTTAAAATAAGTATGCATTCCAGGTTTCCCTATGGAGAATTTCACATAATTTTTTTCAATAAATTAAATTTATGATGTAGCTAAATATATCTGATAGAATTAATATCTACTTATAACTCTGGAATAATAAATGTACACATTAAAGCAAGGGAAGGGAAAGGAAGGGAAAGGAAGGGAAGGGAAGGGAGGGGAGGGGAGGGAGGACAAGGAAGGAAGGAGGGGAGGGAGAACAAGGAAGGAGGGAGGGGAGGGGAAGGGAGAGAGGAAGAAAGGAAAGAAAGAAAGCTTAGAGAGAGGGAAGGTTTGTACCAGTGGAAATTCTTCATGTATATAAGAATAAAGAAAGAAAAAGACAAACCCCATGTCTGACTAGATGTGGAGATACAATTTGAAGAAAAAAATTCAAGGTATGTGCCAAATGTTCAAAATTAACAGATTCAAAATTTGAAACAAGAAAAGCCTTTGAAGAGTTGGCTAAATCTAGGGAAATAATAATATTTGGTTTTAGCCATTAGGCTTTTTTAACACTTCTCAGACTTGATGAAAAATCTCTGAACATTGACCTGCAGTTCTATTAACCTTTAATGTCCCTTCCAGATTGGTTTGGGTCTCTCTCTCTCTTTCCACACCTCCTTTGCCATTTTAAACAGGGCTGATTGTAAATGAAGCATATGGAGCTGGGCCTCTTGCCTACTTTCCCTTATTTCTGTCTCATAGCCTTTCTTTAAGTACCAAGTGCCCATGAACCTAACACCATTCACTCATTACCTGTTTTAGTACACTACCTCTACTTTAGGATGCTGCCTAAGCCTCCCCTCCCCAGCCTTTATGGAGATCATATATTCCGAATTTTTTAGAACATCCTGAATGTCAACTATCTCATGTTCATTTTCTTTTCTCAGTTTGTTCTGGGGAAAATTGATCACCAAGTTCCTCCTTTGCCCTCATTTTTCCCTTTCAAACGTAACTTACCTAAACTATTTGTTAAAGACATTAAAAATATTAGCATGAAGTTGTAGATCACTGTAGGAAGAGATAAGCATAGCTTCTTTAGGAGGACATTGCACTTTTCCATTTTAAAAGAGGAGTTGGCTGGGCGTGGTGGCTCAGGCCTGTAATCTAAACACTTTGGAGGCCAAGGCAGGCGGATCACGTGAGGTCAGGAGTTCAAGCCCAGCCTGACCAACATGGTGAAACCCTGTCTTTATTTAAAATAAAATAATAAATAAATAAATAAATAAATAAATAAATAAATAAAAGAGGAGTTTGTCAACAGCAAGGCATATACTCGCAATGATTTCATTTCTTAGAATTTTTATTTCTTGGGTCCATTTGGGAATCTTCTAAATGTCTCCATTAACTAAACTCTCCATTTAAAATAAATCCAGACATGCTTGTCAGAATAAACTGAGTATTAGTATAACATTTCTAATAAAATTAAGTACCAATCATTGTTTGGCACTGAAACAACTTAGAATTTGCATTCTAGTCAATCATAATCAGTTTTCGTTATCTTTTAATATGGAAAATATGAATCAATGACTTATTTCAATGAGATCATGGCTTATACATATTAATATTTAATTGAAGAGAATGTGGGTCCTAGCAAATCTCATTCTGTAAAGAAAAATATTATTCTCCATTTAGAAATGTCATTTTGGCAATGCGCGCATAAGACCGACATCTCAAGGCCTCTTCATTTTCATCCGCAATAAACTTGGGTTAAATTCAAGTCACAGAGTGAAGTTACAGTACAGCTGGAAAAGATGCAATGTTTTCTTAGAGAAAACACTTGGCATCTAGGTGAGGGGAATACATAGAAGAGGAATACTTAGGGAGCCAAGAACAGATGTGAAAAAATGAGACAGGAACCTTTTGATTCTTTCAGGCTTGAGGCAAAGTCCCATCTGTCAAGCACCTCTCTTGGCTCTCCCAAAAGAATATGCCTCCAGCTCTCCAGATTGCCCTGGCAATTAAACTTGCTCCCAGACCTGTCACATTTATCATCATAAAGTTCCCACAACAGGCTTCCACGGGCACTCTGATTTTCTATGATATCCGTCATCTCATGACTAGCCCATAGCCTGCTGGTAACTTACCCAAACCACCCAGTTTCTCCTAATGAAGTTCACACTGTAGCAGCCTGAATCAATTCCACCCCAATCCCTTCTTCCAGACTCTAGAACCTGTAAGAAGAGATAGAAGGCACCTGTGTCTCAGATATACTCTTTTAGCTTTCATACAACCCCAGCGTGGTATCATTACATTTCTTAGACAGAGCAAAGCAGATCTTTACCTTGTTTAAGACTGCTTTGATTTGAGGACTTTATTTCCTTGTAATGAATTTACTACTAACTGATACAAAGAAAAACACACAATCTTACATTTGAAAGGCATATTTTCATGAAGATTAAAATCTAATATAGATAGATTCTATATTAATTTTTAATTTTTTTAACTTTTAAGTTCAAGGCACATGTGCAGGCTTGCTGCATAGGTAAACTTGTGTCATGGGGTTATTGTACAGATTATTTCATCACTCAGTTATTATTTAAGGAAGCTTCACGGCAGGAGGGTGAGGTGGGAGGATCACCTGAACCCGTTAAGGTGGAGGCTATGGTGAGTTGAGATCGCGCCACTGCACTCAAGCCTGCGTGACAGAGTGAGACCCTGTCTCAAAATAGAAGCTTCATGGGATGATCTTTTCTCTACATTCTGAAAAATTAACTGGGAATTGCATCTTTCAAAGGAGTAAGCATTCCATCATGACAGGAAATAGGAAAGAAAGAGCATGTATTCATAAATCAGACCCGTCTGGGTTAAATCTAGCTCTCCCATTGGTAAGCATATAGCATAAGAAATTTGCTAAATTGGTATTATTATTCACGTTTCTTCAATTGCTGTGGACATTCATTGGGATAGAATAAGGACACAGGACATAGAACAGGTGATTAATGCGTCTGACATCTTCCCTCCCAGGCTGCCTGCCTGCCATGGCATCCCCTTTGAACAAGTGGTTAATAAAGGCTGCTTGATGATGGTGATTTTTTTTCCACTCTGTTTAATTTTTTTAAACATTGCCACAGTGTACTTTCCAACATTGCAAAAAAAATTAGTAATTAGCAGTTACTTTCCCATTTTTTTCATATCTTTGCAAGATTATAAAAGCCTAAAGTTAAGAAAAGAGGATAATTACTACCATTTGTAAGGTTACCTGGCAAAATCAGAAGGCACAAAAGGCTTAGTCTTGATCTTTTTCATACATAACACATATTATTATAATGCTATAATAAAAGCTTTTTTGTCTTTTGCCATTGTATTCTTATCAGCATGATCAATTTCTAAATTACTTTATGCTTTTTGGAACAAGAGTAAAGAAAATAGAAAATAACTAGATTTTAAAAACTATACCTTAAAAATAAGAATATGTAAGGGTTGGAGGAAAAATGTAATGCCCTAACTTGCAGACTGAAGAATCTTTAGCAAGGGGTCAAGAAGAAATATGCCACAATTAATCTCTAACCATGAAGTGCAGCAATTAAAGCAACTTAGCTCTTAACAAAGCTTCTGCCTTCCAAAAGTCAAAACAAGTACGCTTTCAAAGAAGACACGTATTTCTTTTTTCTTTTTTACTGATAGTTTCAGAGGTTTTTTTGAATAATTTCTTTTTTGTCTATTCTTATTTTTATATTTATGAAAAAGATTTACCAACTCTTTTGTGAATATAAACAACTCATACAATATACAGAGAAACCTGTGTCTTCAGGATAGTATATTTATGTTATCCTGCAAATCTGATGAGTGTAAACAGAAAAATTCAAAAATTCACACATAAAGGAAGTAGATACTAAATGCTACTTATTTTATTTCTTTGTTTCTTGGTTTTATTATTATACTTTAAGTTCTGGGGTACATGTGTAGAATGTGCAGGTTTGTTACATAGGTATACCCGTGCCATGGTGCTTTGCTGCATCCATCACCCCATCATCTACATTAGGTATTTCTCCTAATGCTACCCCTCCCCTATACCCCCACCCCCTGCTATCTCTCCTCTATCCCCCATCCCCCAACAGGCCCCAGTGTGTGATGTTCCCCTCCCTGTGTCCATGTGTTCTCATTGTTCAACACCCACTTATGAGTGAGAAAATGTGGTGTTTGGTTTTTCTGTTCTTGTGTCAGTTTGCTGAGAATCAGTGTTTCCAGCTTTATCTACGTCCCTGCAAAGGACATGAACTCATCCTTTTTTTATGGCTGCATAGTAATTCTCCATTTTAGATAGCATTCAGTCTTTTCCAATATAATATTTTCTAGTTGGCAATAGCAGTTTTATGTCGGAATTTTGGTGGACACAACTACAGCCATGTGCCACTTAACAATGGGAAAATGGTCTGAGAAATGTGGTGTGAGGTGAATTTCATTATGTGAACATCATAGAGCATACTTAACCAAACCTAAACGGTACACACTACAACATACCTAGGCTATATGGTATAGCCTATTGTTCCTAGGTCACAAACTTGTACAGCATGTTCTTATAATCAATTGTAACATAATGGTATTTGTGTGTCTAAATACATATAAATATTGAAATAGTACAGTAAAAATATGGTATAAAAATTATAAAAAATGGTACACTTGTAATGCACACTTAGCACAGTTACCATGAATGGAGCTTACAGGACTAGAAGTTGCTCTGGGTGAGTCAGTGAGTGGGTGTTGAGTGAATGTGACGGCCTAGGACATTATTTTGCACTATTATAGACTTTATGAACACTGTACAGTTAGGCTACAATAGATCTATAAAAAACATTTTCCTTCAACATGAAACTAACCATAACTTACTGTACCTTTGTAAGCTTTTAAATTTTTTGATTTTCAGACTCTCTTGTAATAAATCTAATTCAAAACACAAACACATTGTACAGCTGAACAAAAATATTTTCCTTATATCCCTATTTTATAATTGTTTCTATTTTTCTTAACTTTTAAGCTATTTCATTAAAACTAAGACATACATTTACACAGTTAAGATTCCTTTTACTATCTAAATTTTTTTATTCTTGGAATTATCTATAAACTATTTTTATATATGCATTCACATATGAAACATAAAATCATCTATATCCAAAACAAATATATACCCTAAATTTACCTTTTCTTCACAAGCACTTTCCTATCCAGAAAACCCTCCTTTTTAAAAATTTTTATTTTACATGAGTTTTTTTTCTTTTTTTCTTTTCTGATTCTTAGCCTTTGGCTCTTCCATTTAGGTCTTAGATTCAGCTTGTCAATTTTTATGAAGCACCCACTAGGAATCTTGGTTGGAGTCTTGTGACTATTGCTTTGACTAACTCAATTTTTTGCTCTCCTTTATGTTTTTAAGTTATCATTATTTTTCATTATTGATTGTTTTACTCATAGCAAGTTGAGCTTTATATATAGGCATGCTTTGGAGTTTAGATTGAAGGTGCTTTCCTCCAGAAAAGATTTGTGTTTGCTTTAGACAGGCTTCCGAGGGCGCTATTCAAGTGAGACCCTTACAATAAATTCATGGTGAAGTTTTCACCTCTATTCAAAGTCAAAGTAAAGTAAATTAGTGTACTTGTTCTTGTCTACAGGATATGCCCCTCACCACCACTTCTACTTTTTCCTTATGATGCAACCCATTGGATCTTAGCTATATTTAAGAGTGTAATTCCAAGCTACAATGTCTAAAGTGATAATATAGTATTAGCACAAGGAGCTAAGGATAATTAATTTCATAACTCTGTTACTCCAAGCAACAGCAAAAATCACTGCATATATTTTTCTACAGGGCTTAAAACTTTCATTGGAATCTGAATAATGGTTGAAATAACTGTAATAATTCCAATGATGATGATGAGGAGGAAGAATATATTTACTGAGCAATATCCTAAAAATTGTGCTAATTGCTTTACAATATTATTGAGTTCCACTGTCACAAAACACTATGCAGTAAATGGTTTCATTACATCCATTACACAACTGAGAAAACTGAAGATAAAGGACAGTGAGTAACTTGCAAAAGGTCACATAGTGGTTGATGTGGCGTTAAACTTCAGATCTGTCTGTTTCTAGAGCCACTATGCTACATTGCCTTGGAAAATAAATTCTGTATGTACAGATATTACCGAAACATTTCTTCAAATGTTAAGAACGCACAAAAGGCAAAGACAGTGCTGATTAGGACTGGTGAGGACTAACAAGAACTAAAAAGGGAACATTAGGAATATTGGGAGATATAGTAAATTGAGCTACAATATACCAATTTATGTTGCAAGAGTATTAACTGATGTATTTTGCTTGCTGAAATGAGTTGATAAACCATTTACTGCTGGCTGGCAGTTTCAGGTTAGGACAATTATATGATTTTGGTCACTCAATTTCTTATCTAGTCTTTAACTTTGAGATTTCAAAAACAAATCATTTCATTAGTATACCAGATTCTAAGAAATTGCTTCAAAATGACACATATAGAAAAACTATGAAACCAATAGAATGTGTCTAATTCACAGTGGGAGCTTCCATTCTGCAACCTGGGACACAGAATAACTACAAAGGTGCATCAACCTCCTTGTGAACAGATCACCATAAAATATTATGTTCTTCAGGAGTCCAGAATAGAAGTTGAACACTTTTTGTATAATTATAGAAATTATATATTACATTAAGATATATATAACTATATATATTATAATTTTCAGCAACCTATGGAAATCATAACCATATTTTTTTATTTTTTTATTTTTTTATTTTTTAATTATTTTTTGAAAGAAAGAAAGAGAGAGAAAAGAAAGAAAGAAAGAAAGAAAGAGTGAAAGAAAGCAAAGAAAGAATGTAAGAGAGAAAGAAAGAGGAAGAGAAAGAGGGAGAGAGAACGGGATTCTTGTTCTATTGCCCAGGCTAGAATGCAGTCTAAAAATGGGTATTAAAAACCTCTTTTATGCCAATAATTGTGCTTAACAATGGAGGCAGGAAGGAATAAGAGATGAAAATAACAAACAAGCAGCCAACCAATATTTTATTTAAACCTGTGAAATGCTATGCAATTGCTGAGGAGTGATTTACTTCCAATTATGTGGTCACTTTTAAAATAGGTGTAAT